>JANKKB010029282.1:0-21485 GCA_026225775.1 Bursera palmeri | reverse complement strand
CTCTCTCTCTCTCTCTCTCTCTCTGAGTCTTGCGTTTTTTTCCGAGTGTCTCTCCTCACACACACAAACATCGGCAGCCAACACACCACGGCCACCAGCTCTCTCTCTTCGTCTAGATGTGCTGAAATTGGAAAGACAACAACTAAGAGACTCGGTAAAAGTCAAAGCCAACCCCAAACTTGACCATTAATTTTTACCGCTTTTAGTTTGGTTAAGGAAAAATCAGGGCCCTTTTGAAGACTGTAGTCTCGACTCCACACTACAGTTTCACTTCCCTCTCAGCCAAACGCCACCGGAAATCATTTTCTCGCCACCCAAACAGGACTTTACTCTCTTCTACAATTTTGTAAGTCCTTTTCGATCATTAAGCTTCTATTTTATTTTAAAAAAAAAAAACTTTTTACTGAAATCAACATTTTGTATGTGCTTAAAATGCAATATTTTTTGCATGCTTTTAGTTCTGTTTTTGTCGCCATGGCTCTGGTTTCTGAGAATGTAATATCAAAATTGTTTAATTAAACTTTAACTCAAAAAAAAAAAATTATAAATTTCACTTTTATTTACGTTGGTTTTTTTTTTTTTTTAATATTCTTCAAAGTACTTTTTATAATTCTAAGTATTCACGTGAAGAAGAGTAGTGAATTCAATGTTCAGTAATGGCGCGAGCACAATGGTATGGCACTGGTGGTGTTGCAGTAACATTGACAATCAGTAGCTTAGCATTTCCCTGTGTTCTATGTTTCTAAAATTACGTTTTACTAAAATTTGTATTTTGTTACTAATTTGACGTTGAATATTACAAATATACTTTGCCAACGTGATGATGTAAGTTACTGGAATCCGGTAACTGTGCTAGGATTGCATGTATTGTAATTATAAGAAAGCATTATGGTAATGGGACAATAATATGACTTGGCCAGCTACAACATGAAAATGGTGATATTTTCCATTTACTTCGTGTATTCTTCTTGATTATTGGTGCAAGATTGTTAACTTATTGGCTTTAATGTCATATAGTTGTTCATATCAGCAATGACTCATGTTGTGCTCAAGTGATGATATTTTTTTTTTTTTTTTTGATACAGGTTTTTTGTTTGAAAATGCGGACATAGTTTCAGTAGAACGAGGCTTAGGTGAAGGGTTTTGTTTTGGAAAAGCTAAAGATGAGTCGAGCAGGAGAACATTTTGGAGGCTTTATATTTTACTTGTCGCAGTTATCGTTATGATATTATAGTGTTTTAATGGCACTAACATTGAGAAGAAAGATACTAGCTCGTCCAAGCTTTATCAAAAGTTACTTTTTGGGATTCCTTGTGACTTCAGCTACTCACAAAACTGTGCTTGCTAGTAATGGTTTTGGAAGTTTTCGAGTATCAGATGCATATTGTGAATATTTTCGGTTTCTGAGTCCTCAATGCTTCTGTAATACTAGTATTCAGCCAGAAAAATTATGTTGGGAAGGTTCATCTCGTGAAGTTCTACTGAGAAAGCTTGAATTTGAATTGAAGAATCATAATGTGGATGAAGCATGGACAACGTTTAACGATTTAAAACGATTGTATGGTTCTCATGAGGATTCACTTGTGAGTAGGTTCATCTCTGAGTTGTCTTACTCATCTGAGCCTCACTGGCTAAAGAAAGCATGTGATTTAGTTTTCATAATCCAGAATGAGAAACCGGATTTAGTTCAGCCTGACATCCTCACTAAGCTGTCTCTCTCTTTGGCAAGAGCTCAGATGCCTGTTCCTGCCTCAATGATACTTAGGTTGATGCTCAAGAAAGAAAATCTACCTAACATGGAAGTGTTGTGGTTGGTTTTCCTGCATATGGTGAAAAGTGAAATTGGGACATGTCTTGCATCAAATTTATTGATTCAGATCTGTGATTGTTTCCTACGTTTAAGTCCAGAGAAAAATAAATGTTATAAACTGACTAGACCTGATACAATGATCTTTAACCTAGTGCTGCATGCTTGTGTCAGATTTGGATCATCTCTTAAAGGTCAATATATGATGGAACTCATGTCACAAACTGGGGTCATTGCTGATGCTCACTCAATCATTCTTATGGCACAGATTCATGAAATGAATGGTCAGAGAGATGAGCTGAAAAAGTTTAAAAATCATGTTGATCGAGTATCAGTTCCATTTCTTCAGCATTACCGGTCGTTCTATGATAGTTTGTTAAGCTTGTATTTTATGTTTGATGATATTGATGCCGCTTCTGAGCTTGTATTGAATCTGAATAGGCATCGGGACTCTTTTCCCAGTCAAAAGATTATGAAAGGCTTTCAAAAGCCATGCTTTGTTCCGATAGGATCTCCCAATTTGAGGAATGGACTGAATATAAAGATTATGCCTGAGCTTCTCGAGAAGGATTCAATCATCAAGATAGAAGGTAAACAAGAGCTCATTCTCTTCAGAAATGGGAAACTTCTCCTTAGTAACAGGGCTCTGGCTAAGCTTGTTAATGGATACAAGAGATATGGGAAGATTAGTGAACTTTCACAGCTCCTATTAAGCATTCAAAGGGAGTATCAGTTGTTTGGAGAATACACTTTGTGCTTTGATGTGATTGATGCTTTTATTCAATTAGGTTTGCTGGAGACTGCTCATGACATCTTGGATGACATGGAATCAGCTGGGTATCCCATGGGTTGTGCAACATATATGTCACTCCTGACAGCTTATTACAAATTACAGATGTTTAAGGAGGCGGAGGTGCTATTAAAAAAAATGAGAAAGGCTGGTCTGGCCCTAAATTTGGCTGATGAGATGGTTGTCTCAGTATGTCACTCAGAAGTGGAACATAAAAATGCTCCATGTACAAATGCAACAGGTTTGATAGGTAAATCAGATCTAACCAAGTCTTTAATTCAAGAAATGAGAGTGAAGGAAAAGGCGGTTCCTTCTACAGTCTATGAGTTAAATTCTTCTATTTACTTTTTCTGCAAGGGCAAAATGATAGGTGATGCTTTGAAAATATATAGAAAAATGCAGGAGATGAAAATCCAACCCACAGTGCAGACTTTTATTTATTTGGTACACGGGTACTCTTCTTTGAAAAAGTATCGTGACATTACAATCTTGTGGGGAGATATTAAGAGGAATATGCAGAGTGGGGTTTTAGTGGTGAACAGAGATCTTTATGAGATCTTACTAATGGATTTTCTTCAAGTTGGTTACTTTGAGAGAGTGATGGAAGTCATTGATTATATGAAAAAGCATAAAATGTACATAGACAAGGGAATGTACACGAGTGAGTTCTTAAAGCATCATAAGGGTCTTTACAGGAGCTTAAAAGCATCAAAAGCCCAAACTGAGGCTCAAAGCAAGAGGCTTGAACATGTTCAGGCATTTAGGAAATGGGCTGGCATTGATTGAAGTTCAGTTCAACGTGTTCAGTTACGTGGGGTTAAGATCTTTAACAAACAGAGGCAAAGTCCCTAGACTCCTAGATCATGCTGACAATTTTATTACTGAGGATCTCTATGAGCTACAAGTTATAGTAGTGGAGTAACTTGTTCTCTGAATTATTTTGGAGGAATCTAGGATCAGTTTACCGGGATGTGAACACCATTTTCTGTGAAAAGAGATTGATTTTCAGGAAAGGGAGAAAGCATAATTTTTCCATCTAAAGTGATACATGAATTTCAGGTAAGTTTGTAGTTTGCCTACTATATGTTCTCCATATAATTTGTTTGGCATTTATATGTTGTCTGAGGAAGTGGATTACCATAATTACATAGATTACCTGTGTTCATATTTGGATGCAGAGAGGTTGAAGATGAAGAACTGCCAAAATCAACTTCCGTTCTCTACATGTAGACCCCATCATCTTGTTGCTGCTGACATGGGAACTTCAAGTGGGATGGATTACTTTCATTTCTCTTCTTACTCACCAACATTACCGTCATCTGCTCATTCTTAGATTTTTTTTACTGTTTTTAAAGCTTATTTAAGTTATCACAATAAAAACACATTAAAGGGATCTCTTGCATCGCCACACAGGTGTTGTATCTAGTATAAAGCATTACGAAATTTGCTGTTTTGAGTTTTTCGTTTAATGTTACAGTTCTTGTGCCAATATTTTCAGTGACTATGCGACACACTATTTAGGTTGTTATGAATCTATACTTCATCTTGTTATTGCAAGAAAAGCCCTTATCAATACATTTAACTTTATCAGATACAATTCAGCAATTAAACTATCCACTTCTAATGCCCATGTTTGATGGTGAGAATTTTTTATTCTTACAATAGTACGCTGTTTGGGTCTCTCCTGTCCGCTTTCAGCACTTGTAGTTTTTAAAGGTACCAATTCATAGCCCACAAGTGCTTGTCACCTGCGTATTCTAAAGCATCTAATCAACTTGATTCTTGTTGCTTCACCGTTGATACGACCATTTTAGTTTGCGTTAACACATAGATAATATCCAGTTATTAGTTTAACATATGACCAAGAAGACTTTTCCCGTCCCACCACCTCTGTTTCGGTCATTGCCTACTTCGTTTGCATATGCATTTCACCTTGGTTAAAACTGCGTATCTATTATTACCGGCATTTCAAGCCATTTATGCTTTGGTTATAGTTGTCAGCCTCATTCAAGGCAGATCATTATTAACCCCCAAATTAGATCACCATTCAATTCAGAAGCAGAAGCTGCTCTGCTGGGGAAATTGGATCAGAGATTTTAATGAACTGCGAGGGGATTTTGATGTACGTACTCGTAATACTCCTAAGATAATGTACTTTCTTGATCTAGATGGAAACATCTGAGAGTCTACGACTGAGATGATGGCACATTTCGAAAAAGCTGTCCCTAGAGTGGCACCAACTCCACTTGGGTCCAAAAGATTTCTGTGTTCACAATACGCATTTTTTAATATATTTAATGATTTAAAAAATTTAAAAATCAATTCGGTACTTGACCCTTGTCAAAATTCTTCCTCTTTTGGGCTGTTGAAACTTAAAAACTTCAACAGCCCCTCTCCAGCAGCAAATCAACAATATTGAGGCCTTATCTCAGATGGAAAACTATTGCGGAATTCAAAGCTTGTTCCACAGGAAATGCTGCGGATTCAAGATAATATTATTTGCCCTATTCATTCTTATTAGCTGTACAGAAATGCTGAATCAATATCTTACTGTTTGGATATAAACTCGGAAAGAATTAGTGTATTTAATCGTATAGATGATACAGCCAAAGTTACCTTGTTAAGAATCAAGGCCTTTGTTGTTAATTAACAAATACACAAAGCCGGCGCAATTCACACACATTGAAGGATTCAAAAACCTTCCACTTTGATCTTATTTAGGTATCTGTAGAATTGTTATGCACAAAATAGATTAATTAATAAAAGGTAACATCATTTTTCTTCTGTGAACCTACAGAAAATTGCCTTTGGATTCAGAAAAACAAAATTCTTTCCGATCCAACACATCTTTCCCAAACCAACGCATTGTGCTCATTTTGCCTCATTTGTAAGAGGAATCAATCGAAAAAAACTTCTCTGATCCCCCAAAATTCATAAGAGAAATGGATATAGCTAAAATTCTATATCCTACTCAGTACTTATCCCAATAAAAACCAGATACCGCCAAGTTCATTGATTGTGTGAAAGATTAACTACTCTGACCCAATAATCTGAATCGTTTCCAAAACACATTTCATATCATCTTCAACTTACCCCGAGCTCTCACCCCTGGTTAATACCTCCAGAAAACTTGAGTAATTCTCTTGCAGTCTCAACTTTACAATTTTTTCATACTTTTCTTTCACTCGATGAAACTATAACCTATAAACTTTCCAGCAATAATTGTTTTTTACTTGCAAGCCTTAGCATTGCAATCTACTAAATGAAATAATGCCACCGTTTTGTCAAATCACTTCATCAAACACTTTTATCAGATTCCAATTGCTGAATTCCACCCAAAGAAGAGGACCTTTTCACAGTACTCCCCTATCATAAAATGCATAAATTAAAATTTATTTTTAATGTTATTATTAGTACTTACATAGCAGAGCAACCATGCACCCTGGCCTTCACAAGCTGGAGCACAAACCACCATTAACAGCATGCAGCTAGAGAGCACCTGCTATCAACTCATTCTGACTATCAAGAGGAAACTTAATCCCTTCTGTTCAATGAGATTAAAGATTTGGAAATTTAATCTCACTTACCGAGTTAATTACGAATATATTATCCAACTTCATCATCAAGAACCACAAACGGATTATAAATGGGCCAATTTGAAATTCTAAAATGTACAAGACAGTACTCTGGCAATTAAAGGTAACACTAAGACATTAAAGTAATTCTAAAACAGTATATGCATACCTCTTAAATATAATTCAACAAAATCTTCGAACCAGTTGTTACCGCCACCATAACAGTAAAACTGCCAAACTCCACTAGAAGTATCAGAAAAATCACACAAGATCATACTTTGCCTACATGAGTTCACTGACCTAGACAAGAACACAGATTTCATCTCGATATGAGCACGAACATCTAGTACCGATCATGACGCCTGACAAAGGAAAAGCCAAAGAATAACAAACATCAGATTATAGAACTTTAAAAGTTCAAAAACATGCACATAAACAATGGGCAGTAAGCACAAATTGAAAGAATGTCCTTATACCAATACCCCAACCTTAACTAATTGGATAGTCCATTATCAGGGAGAGCTTATTTAAAATGATAATAATAATAATAAATAATGAAAGAAAGCGAGAAAGAAAAACCATGTACAGCACAGCTGGTGTAACTAAACTAATTGGACGATTTTATTACATGCTAGTTAACAACACCAGTTTTTAAGGCAATGAATCAAGTTGCGAAACAAAAAGAATTGAAGAGTGGAAAAGGAAGAGTCTTGTCAAAAGTCCAAAGGAGATCAATGTGCAATTTGAAACAACAACTCCCTCAACACTACAAGTTTCAATCATGTTCTGTTTTATAATTCAAAAGAACTAGAATCAAATAATCATGCAATGATGTTTCCTAGGTCGAAGTCTCATAAGCAAAGCTACCACCAAGATATGTCGATATATGGCCAAACTAACAGAACAGAAAGAGCTCAAAGAATTACCCAGAAAACAAAAAGAAACAGAGAAATGTAGTGCCAAACATCAAAAGGAAACAAGTACCTGCTGCGGCGATCATAATCCCTTGAACGTTCCCTTGACCGAGAGCGCGATCTATGGCGACTTCTTGAATCATAACTGCGGTGGCGATCTGAATCCCTGTCACGCTCTCGATCATATCCACGATCTCGTTCATAATACCTATCACGATCACGGCTACTATGATCATGATCCCTCCCCCGATCACGGCTTCCTCCTCGATCACGATCCCGACTCACTTCCCTTTCACGATCTCTACTTGCTTCCCTTTCACGATCCTTACTTTGTTCCTTTGATCTACAGGAACACAAGAAAAAGGATAGAACATTGTAAGGACAAATCAAAATTAAGGAACAATAGATAAAGTACAAACCACAGAAATGCCTGTAGGTTACCTTCTATCATCAAATCGATCTCTGCGACTCTTGTTTCTCTCTTCCTGACAAAATAATTACCAAAAAGTACCACTGAAAACCCTTCTTTATATGGAATACCAGTTCATATAAGCTACCTATGATAGCATCGTTTTTCTTGATCATAAGGACAATCAGGAAATTCTTCAAAATTGACATAAATCAGTATGTTAAAAACTATTAAAACAAATTAGTAGTTTGAAGAGAAAGGAGTTATGAGCATTGCAAATACCCACCATTGAGTATACAAGCAATAACCATGATGTAAAATGCAAATCTCCAAAACACAAGTATGAGTAAACTGACAACAGAACTGCCAGAGCACCTTGACCACCTACAACACCAGACTTGTGCATATGCATGCATATACTAATGAGCACACATTGACGAACCTCACTAGAATTGGCTTACAATTAATTGTTGACCAAATTCTAAACATCTGAGTAACCAATTTGCCAAATTAATAGAGGTGATGTCTAGACATACATAATGTAAGGAATTCCATAATTGCTTGGAACTCTCATACTGAAATATCACTACACTCAACTTTTCAAATACAATATAGTGTCTTTAACGCCATGCATATAAATCTTACTCTCAACAAATTAAAGTTTCACGCACTATCTTAACGCCATGCATATAAATCTTACTCTCAACAAATCAAAGTTTCATGCACTATCTAGTTAGCATATATGCAGATAAATTAAAACCTTATAGTCATCAGCCTCCACTACAGAGAAAGCAACAAAATCAAATGCTCCTCATAAGCCTTTGATACAATCCACAGCACAAAATATATTGTACAAAATAAAAAAGCATCCCTATTCTAGTCATAGAGATGGTAGGCACTAAAACAAGTCATTGTTACAACCCGAAAAATAATTATAGCTTCAAGCACATAATTCTTGGAGATGGCAATCCAAGAACTGCCACATCAAGGACAGAGAAAAAGTCATATATAGGGTATAGAGAGTAATGAACATCACAGATTTTCATCATTGCATATGCATGCATACTATATATACATACCTTTTTTTTTTTAACGAAAAACATATATCTTCATCTCTATATATACAAAATCGCTCTTGTAACAATCAAGTATTTTAACAGAACAAGTGACATTGTTTTAAGCAACTTCTTTTCCATTTGGTTCCAAGACCCACCATATCCAACACAGGGATACGGCTCATATCTTTTAACTTTTTAACCATTAAATTCCAACTTCAGAATGCACAAGAGGCACATTTGTAACACATTGATGAGGATAAACTGTGATGCATCTCCAAGTCCAATAATCTTCTACAAAGAAGCATCGACACTTGGAAGTCCAATATCTATATAATAGTCAATGGAAATTAGAAAACGAAAATTATTACTCCAAGGTAAGGAAAACTCACAGATGGTATACTAATTGAGAATCCCTACAGAAGTATTTGAAACATTATACCAGCACCTGAACCAACATATTCACAATACCAACTTAAGGACATCCCATAGACATGATACATAAAACAAAGAATACCCCACTAAGCACATTGCCACAAATTTCGTTTTTTAGTTATCACGTCCAATGTGCAAAGAAAAGTCAAATCTATAGATTTGAACAATTGAACTAAGAAACAGCCAACATCGGACCAAAAGCAATTAAGATGAAAAGTCTGCCTACTCACTTATTCACAATAACTCTTGCTTGTAAAAACTGGTTCAACTAATTTAATACCTAAACAAACATAACTTATGTGATAAAATAGATCGACCTTTAAAGGTTTACAAGGTAAGGTAATATATTATGTAAAACAAAGGAATAATTCAAAAGCAGAAAAGAGACTGTTCCAATCAATACAAAAAATCACACTACAAGCCGCATGAACGCAAAAGAGCTTTGCTCAAAGAAGTTTCAAGGGGAAAATTAGCATGCTTAAAATCCCAACAATAGTCTTGGGAAATATTATCCACAAGGAAGTAACATAAACGAACAACAAATGGGACTAATATATCAGTAGTGCAGTGAATTTTAAAGTGTGACATACATGTCTTACCTGAAGCTCTGCTAATTTATCACGGATTTGCATATAACCTAAATGAAGCTTCCCCCCAAAATGATCTGCTAAGCGACGGTCACTGAAAGTAACAAGAAAAATTAAAATGTTTCACACAAATATCCAAAACTTTCAACAGATAAGACGCTTGTATGGGACAGTGTGCCCAAATATTTCTATCTAACAATAGCATGATCACAAGCATGTAAAACAGAAAAAATGACGCACATTCTTTAGCTGCAAAAGTTATCCTCGTAAAACTGGGCCCAAAAGCCTGCTGGTGACAAGGAGGTATAATAGTCGGGTCAAAAGCTGAAGCAATTAAACCCCAAATACTGTTTCTTTGTTGCCCTCAGAAAAGCTAAATAAAAAAATTATAAAAAGAAAAAGTAGTTTTGACAGACAACATCAATACATTACCTGTCATAAACGCTCAAAAATGCTCCACAAATGTCACAAACACGTAGCTTCTGATCAGTCTGAAACAGCAATGAATTTAATATAAGTAAGAACTGGTAAGTATCCAAATTAAACAACCTTATTAACAGCCTTTGTATCATAGACAAATTTAACTGCCATAAATGCATATATGCTATTTGAATCCAGAATCTTGTTGCAAGCTTTAGCACACAGGAATAATTGAAAAATAGCAAGCATGTGGAAACTAACAAAAGCAACAATATATTCAAGTTTCCTAAACAGAAGTCCAAAATGATCAGAAACAACTCATCCATACAGAAAGGTAAAGTAAAGGTACTTCAAATATTAACGTCTTTTCTATCTTCCATTCAAAAGAGTTTAGGACACATAAAGCAAAAATGTATAAAGCTGCTGACTAGACCATAATAGGCTTAGGGAAATGCTTCCCTACTTAAGTATGAGATCCAGGTTTTCTAGTCTAATTTTTTAATGTTTTATGTGCGAAGTCATGAATTTTCTATGAGCATTTCAGATATGATATTGCTTTTAAAGTTGAAAGAAACATAAGGAGATCTATTTACACTCAGATTGTCTTCTGTCTTTAAATTGTTTGTTTTATTGCTATGGAGCCAAAATAAAATAAATAGATAAGTGCAAATATAATAAAGAAGATTGACTCACAATGCGCACATCTGCAGCAGTGTATTTGGAAGAATCTAAAGCAGGCTCCTGTCTGGCAGGAAGCTGAACAGGACAGTTATCCACAAACAAAAAGAAAATATCACAAGTTAGACACAAAAATATAATAATGATACAATCAAAGTGAAGAAAATTCAATGAGTCAAGAAAATGTATAAAGATTTTCGAGATTAAAACCTTCTTAAGTGCTTCAGCCTCTTCCAATGCTTTTTGTGCCTCATCTACCATTCCTTGCTCACCTGTCCAATGTACAAGAATTTAAAAAACTGAACATAAACAGTTCTCCATAAAATCCAATTATATAGTTACGCAGCATACATGAAAAAAAAAAAAAAAAAGATATGTTCAGTCAGCATTATACTAAAGATTTGTGATTCCCATCTACCTACTGTAGCACATACAAAACCAAGAGTCTATGCAAGTGAAATTTCCTATTAATGGTGATTCAAGGATATAAAAGAGAGTAATGATCCTCTGGCAGTGTTATTAAAAGGTAGAAACCAGAAGAAAACAAAAGTATAAGATCACTTGTACATGAAAAACTAAAAACCAACTTAAAAATTGCCACAAATTCATTAGAAACATGCATAGAACACATAAACAAGCATTGTAACTTAAACTTATTAAATTCATATCAAGAAATCACAAGCAAATAGGTGCAAGTGACTAGTAACTTACCAAGATCCTCCGCCTTCTTCAGCTTCTCATTTATCATCTCCTGTGTACGAGCATCAGGTGCAGGTATAGGCAAGGGTGCCAATGGTGGTGGATTTGGCAGGGGTTGAGGCAAAGATGCTCTATCTTTGTTGAAGGCATCTAAAAGCAGCGTGGACTAACAACAAGCAGAATACCACATAAATAAAAGTTAAGATATTGTTCACTAATCAAGTTGAAGAAACCTTTTTACATTTACAGGCTCCAAACATATTACAGACACCATTAACATGGTGCATTAAATCCAATACCTACACTCTCAAGAACCCATTATACCTGTTTGTCAGCTCTTTTGGTTCTGAGTTCTTCTACTATTTCCAGAGCTCGAATCTTAAGATCTGTTTTGCCTTCAAAATCTACAAATTTAATGTAATCATCTCAGCATATATATATATATATATATATATATATATATTGTTAAGGTAATATCCCCATACAATGAGAGAAAGCAATATATGTTACCGTGTTGATCAGCTTCTTTCAACTTCTCCTTGATCTGCTTTGACAACTCAAGTACCTCTGGTGTCTGCAATATTGGCAAAGAAAATATAATTTATGAACAGAAAACAGTTACCAAGTAAAAACTAAATAGATGATTAAAAGGATCAACCATTACCTGAGTCACGTCTGAGACTGATATAGCAATAGCAGCCTTTGCATCATCCTCCTCAAGACGTTTAAGAGCTCTACCAATTTTCCTATCACACTCAACAATGAGTCTGTCAATAGCATCTTCTAATTCTCTGTCATAATTATCAACACCTTTCGCCTTGGCTTCTTCATATCTGGAAAGAGTTAAGGCACCATCGAACTTATTTCCACAAAACTAGCACTTCACCTGATAATGCCTCATTTTGTAAAGGCTCCAAGTACTAAAATGAACGACCACTTCTATACTTTTATAAGGACAGGTTTTTTTCTGCAGTAAGCTCTTTAGGACATGCTAAAACCGCAGAAGGATAAAGAGAGGGTGCATGCCTCAAGGCTTGTCAAAAATTAAAACATAAACCTTAGTACTCCACAAATTCAAAAAGTTAATAGAACAGTTCAACATGTTCATTCATCTAAGTAAAGGGCAAAAGACAGCTTTAACTTCGTTCCTAAATAAATCTCCAGCGCTAAATCACTTTAAAGTTAAATATGCCATGTACATCCAAAAATGAACTAGCAATTGTATTACCAAGTTCAAAACATAACATGTCTATCAACACCAATGGATATCCACCAATTCACTAATGATGGCTCAGAAACCCCGCAAAGAAGTCGGCAATATAAGTAAACATGGGTCAAGCACTCATGCTAAGGTAATGTTACCGATCCATTAACAGAAAAACAATAACATAGGACATAGTCTATGTCCTATAATAATGTAATTTTACAATTCATCGATGCCAATCAGACATTGATTGTTACACGTATAACATTGCTCATTGTATATTAAAACACGTTAATCCCGGCAACGTTACCAGGACTTGCATCCCAGTACCGCAGCTATTCTGTTCCATGCCGTACGACTAACAAAAAGGATACTCTTTTCTCAACTGCAAAGAATGAACTTTCGGGCATGGCCCCATATCCATTTTCTGTTAGAAAAACAACAAAACCAAATCGTTCATTAGATCACCAGCGACTAAAACCCTAATTTGAGTTATCGAAGAAAATAAAATAAAATTTACGGTTAATTGGAATAGCTCGTGAGGGCAGAGTCCGGCCAAGAAGAGACGGCAAACATCGCGATCGTAGTACTTGCGATTCACCTCTCGGACGTCGCCGTTTCTGTTGGCTCCCATCAGGACGTCGAGTTGCTTCCTCATCGCGTCCATCTTTACCTTCTCGTTGTCTCACGTGGCTGTGAGCGTCAGAGCGGGCGCGGGAAATCGCCGGAGACTGGCCACCTAGGGTTTGCTATACGAGAGTTCTGAGACTGAGTGTGAAATGTGCGTGATTAGATTAGATTACTCTTAGTTTTTCGGGTTTACTTATATGCCCTTGGTTTTTCGTATATTGCAATTAGAGTGTGTTTGTTTGCCCTTTAGGGTAATTTTTGGCCCCCCTAACATTTGACAAAATTTTAAAATTTGAAAGACATCCTATGTCTTCAGAAATTTATAATAAACTCCTTCTGTGTGTGGCATGTTGCAGTGTATAGTGGTTTTATATTGTATATAAACTGCCACAACTAATAATACCATAGGAAGAGTTTATTTTGTTTAGTGTTACAATGCATTGTATTAATGTACAATAAAAATATTCATAAAATATTATAAAAAATATTAATGTTTAAGATTTGTGGTTCGAAATGTTGAAGATGGGTTTGGATGCTCCAAACTAAGTCCTAGGTTTGAGAAGCTATGCGTCGTTTAGGGTTTGAGATGTTCATGGTTAGACCTTAGACACTTGTAGTTAGATTGGATGTTTATGGACTGTTACACCTTTTTTTTTTTTTTTTTTTAAGGAGAAGGAATGATAGAGAATATGCATTTGATAAGAAAAATGAAAAAATTATTATAAAGTATTACTCAATATAAAGTAATATACAAAAAGTATTATAGAAAAAATATCAATTTAGGGTTTCGACTCGATCTTAAACATCCTAACTTTCTGCTAACATTAACATCCCAAATAGGGTTAGTTTTCAAGCAATTTAAATTGTATGATTAAACATTCCACTATGAATTCCATAAAAAAAATTTGAAAGAGTTGTCTTATGGATTTTATCTTTTGTTCTTTTATCACTAGGTAAGAGGAATGCTACACATACAACTTAGCCATACAATCATTCTTGTAGATCTAATTTGATCATAGGATATAAAAATTTATAATAAATAAAAGAGATTGTAATAATAATTTGATATCAAATAGTCTCATATATGTTGGAAAACTTAGTTTTCTATCTAATATTATTAATAGATTAAAAAAAGAAAAAAAAAAAAAAACCCTCTTGAAGAAACAAACAAGGTGAAGGTACTTNATTATTCATAGATTAAAAAAAGAAAGAAAAAAAAAAAAAAAAAAACCCTCCTGAAGAAACAAACAAGGTGAAGGTACTTGAACAGTAAGGGGACTTCATAAAGCCTAAGCCTAAACAAGCTCATCCACTTTAACTTAAAAAACAGAAACAATGAAGAAGCTCTTTCCTCTCTTTGCTTTCGTCTTCACTGTTTTGTTGCTTTCTGCTTCTTCTTTCGCTTTCGAATCCGATGAGCTTCTCGTAGACGACGACGAGTTCGGCATCGAAGGTGGCGCCCAGCCTCAGGTCAAGCCCCGTGAACCCGCCACCAGCCGATCCACCACCTCCACCCGGAAGAGGTTCTCCGACTCCGATTCCGACTCAAAGATCCAGTTCTCCCTTGAACACGCTTTCGGCGACTCCGATTTCGTTCCAGCTGGCACCTTCTCCGCTCGCCTTAAGACTTCCAGCCAGGGTGGTCAGGTTTGTCGTTTGCTTCATTATTCTTTCTCAGTCTAAAACGTATGAAAATTTCTGTGTTACCGGGAAGTAATCTCGGCACTGTTAATGGGACGTAGAATCATGTTCCGGTTGCTAGGATCAGTTGTAGTAAACATCGACGTAATACTTCGAAACATTCCAAGTAAAACTAGTGATTGAATTAGGTATCGTAACACAATTTTATTGCTGTAAATGTTACTGTAATTTACCCAGTAACGTGTACTTGGCCGATACAATAGTGCTTTCTGGTTTGAATTCAATGGAAAGAACCAATTTTTGGTCATAAAGTTGGAAGCTTTAACAGAAAAGAATAGTTAGTGATTTGGGTATCGGAGAAGGATGGAGTGAGAGGTCAGAACAAGTAGATCAGGTCTTGTAAGAGCGGTTTCATGTAAACCTTGAGAGTTTAAGGTTCAATCGGTCAGAGTCAACTTTCTTGCAAAAGCCATAGAGTTCTTGTTTCCAACAAAAGTGTAAGAATTCGGTGTGGGCGGAGTCTCATGTGGAGAGAAGACAGGCAAAGGGTGACAATGGGGACATTGTAGGTGTGGCAAATGATGAAATGTTGGTGATTGTTGTTTTCTGTTTCTTATCTGTTTGATTGTTGTCATACAATTTGAAGTAACTAGTTTTTATTTAATTGGTCTTCTATGATATGAGCATCTGTAAGACCCAAATTTTATTTTAAATTGTTGACTTTCATTGGTCTTAAGTTTTGCTTATTCTGTGAATAAAGTGGATCAGCTTCCGAGTGATGTGGAAATTTTTTTCTAGCAGACACTGACAAAGCTGCGGTTTTCAAGAAATGCATTTTCGGGAGTGGAGAAGGAGAAATTTGAAGTAATCTATCATTATCCAAAGTCTTGTTTTTCTTTCTAGTTTCTTCGCATCTTGACAGTTGGGCATTCTGTTACACTGTAATGTGTTTGTGCTGCTTATGTAGAAACTACTGCAAGATGATGACTTCTATAGGATAAGATTGCCATCCAATGCTTTGAGCCCTCCTGGTAGGGATTACATTGTTTCATCAACCAAAGCAGTACGTTGACCTATCATTTTATTGTTACAATTCAAATGTTTTTATTTTGCTAGTCAGTTATTTATGTTATTCAATTTCTTTTATATTCTCGCATTAGTTTACAAGATAATTTGTAAATAGGTTGTTTCTTTGTGCTCTGGGCACTGGCATCTTCTGAACAGTTATTCTCTAAATTTGGTCTTTCTACAAAAAGTGGGTCCCAGGTCACCGTTTCCACAAGTCACAAGTTGTATGTTACATATTTTCAATGCAGGTTGAATTTATATATCTGTGTGATTTTGGAATTCATATATGAAGTGAGAAAAATATTTGAATCACTGTACTTTCTCCAACTTTTTGCTGGTGGTAATTTGAAGCTAAGCTGTATCCAAGCAGATATTCCTTCTTGTCTCTAAATCTTCCATGCCAAAGCTCCAACAAAGCCATAATAGTTCTTTGATAGCAGTATCTTTTCCATGCTTTATTTATCCCATTCTTTTTATTTTGTTTAGTTTAATCTTTAAAATATGTAAAAAGGCCAACTGTCTGATATGTGATATGTGGTTCAATCTTTAAAATATCTCTTGATCATGGAAGTGAAATTCTGATGTCATTTTGCAATGGAGGAAATATTAGTTTTTGTACTATTAATATCATTTTAAATTTACGTTTATTCGCCTTCATTTTTCTGGTGGCTTTGCTATTTCTTCTCTCTTCTTCTAACCCGCGGCCCGGGAAGTAAAATAATTGAAAAATCTTTATATTTTGTTTCTTCTCCAAGTCCATGCAGCACTAACTTTCTTTTGTATAATTCCAGAGATGTCTTCCACGGGAGGGTTTGGATGAGCATTTTGTTATACACATGGTAATGGTGAACCTGCCATTTTACTAGATATATATAACACTTTTCATGTCTATGTTCTGTTATTTTCCCTTGGAAAGTTTGGTGCTTACTTTGGCAAACTTCAATTCTACATGAGTTGCTTTCCTTGTTGCTCTCTGGTGATCTTATTAATATATATATATATATATATTTTATATTATCTTGATTGATATTCACGTAAGGAGGATTCTTGTAGGTGCTTAGATTTTCTGAAACTATGATGTTTGTGGGCCATGAATCAAGAGAACTTTTTACATGAAAGACTTAGAGATTTGCTTAAATATTCGAAAAGGACTTTATATCAATTATGATAAGAGACATTTTGATATTGGTGTTTTCTTCCCATTGTTAAATGGACTGTCAAATATTTTATATTAGATTTGCTTATTATATTGTAGGATGAACTTTTTGTTCATACTTGTGTACGATATTATATACTTGAGTATGAGCCACCTATAATTATAATAAGGAATTTTTTTTTCTACCTATCTTTTTTATCAAATTTTAAATGAATTGTGATATTTCTTTTTTCTCTGTCCCCCTTTTTGAAGGAAAATTTGCATAATAAATACAGAATCATTTTTCTATTTTTTTAAAACAATATAGTTTCCAGTAAATAGGTTTGTTGGTATGAACTCCACTATAAGATTTTTCCTACAGTCATGACTTTTAAATTGTTGCTACTTTTTGGAATGATGTTTTAGGTTCTGTTACTCTACACATGTCCTCTTTTTAAATCTCTATTTATTTATTTTTATATTTTCAGGAAGGTGTTAATATCTTGGCTGTCAACTATGGTGCCCTTGGGGTTTGCTCATATCCTCGGCAATTGAAACTTGTAAGCAAGGACCTTTCTTGTTTCCCAATGAATGATATGGAATTAAATGCATAAATTTCCTATTATTTAGTTGTGATTTTCCCCGACTAATTTATGATTCTTACTTGATTTGCAACTGTATTTTTACTTACTGAGATATGGAAAAGCCGGTTACAGACAACTTAGACCTAAAGGGGTTTGTTTGAATAGGTTTGCTCAGGAATTATTGTAATTTAAACTTTTTAATCTATGGAACCTGCCTACAAAAGTGTTATCAATCACACTAATTATAGATTATGATACTTATAAAAGTAGTTAGTCTAACTAGAACGACAACATATATCAGAATTATCAACCAACTCATTTTGTTTAAGGTAGCACAAGACACCAGATATGTGGAACGGCCCACAAATTCAGAAAAAACCGGAATTTATTAATAAGAGATAATCATTGTGAATCAAATGTCCTTGATAGAAAGACTTTGGTAGACTGCACACCGACCATATAAGTTGCTTCATGCTTGATACCTCTGTCCAAAACACTTGCACTCATTGGTCTTCATCAGTAAACTTTTTTCTCCACCATCCCGGTGGTTCTCACAAGTTTAAAAGTTGCAACATAAGCCACAAATTTGAAGGCTTTCTAATAAGATTTTCAAGTAGGGAGTTTGAAAGAATGTTGATTTCCAATGTAAAACAAAGAAAGGATGAGAGACAGCCCTTCTGAATATGCAGTTGAGTTCCTGTAGTCTTGTACAATTAGAGGCCATATTTCCTAACAGGTCTTATGAACGTTGTCCGTTACCATTTAGGAACAGCAAATAGACCATATCTGATTAATCTTAAAATAAATTACTTTCAAAATTACATGTTTTCAGACTGAAAATTTCATTTAATTTGTAGACTTTCGGTATCATGAGTTCACTCCTTACCTGCATTTTATTGTCTATATTTCAGCCTGCAAAGTGGTCTTTTAACTCACACACAGTCCTCAAGAACACTGAGCTGGCACCGAGGTATTATATCCCCACTGCTTTTTCTCTCCAAATCATAGCTTTCATTTATGGCATTGCGTGATTCATCAAATTGTCAAAAGAACCTCAAAAGCTTGTTTCTCTAACATCAATTGGCTTCAGCAAAGCATGTTGATTGACATTGTTGATATAAAATAATTTAAATTCATGCATTTTCACTAATTTATGCATGTGTGCATGTGTATGTTTGAATGTGTTTATGTATCTTTCTCTGCGTGCTTGCATCTGTTAGAGCTGTTTTAAGTGTTGGCCATCAATTGATGGATGGCTGGAGAAGTGATGGAACTGCAATTTTCTTCATCATTGACCTATATCATGCTGCAATTTTCTTCATCATTGGCTGGAGAAGTGATTTTTGTTTTGGGATTTTTTTTTTTTTGAATGTTACTTCAGTATGTTGTACTTCCATCTCTTGCAGAGCTCCGATATTTGCTGAAGATATCCTTGATGGGGAGACTGGAGAGGGTGAAATTATTCCACCGCCTGAAAGGTCCTTCTGGGCTAAATATGTGAGTATTAAAAGACTCTTTTCTTCAAACACCCACCTCGTCTTAGGACTGTTCAAGAGAACTGATTATATGGACCAACATGTCGTTGGTTTGGAATCTTTGCAAAATTGGTTGGTTTAGCATAAAAAATTGTCATTTCTGTTTCTGTTCGGTCTAATATCTGACTTGAATTTATTACACTATATTATTATTTATAGCTAAGATAATAGTATCATATAATAATTTTTACATCACGGTATTTGTTAGTTAATTTCTCAAACACCTCCCTCCCCAGAAGAAATGAAATTCTGAACACATGGAATTCTCGTTCTCATTTCATCTCTATTTCAGTGGATGTACCTGATTCCTCTTGGACTAATAGTCATGAACGCCGTGACACAAGCTATGAATATGCCTGAGGAGCAGGCTGCTGGTGGCCAACCACAGCAGGCAGCAGGCGCGGTCCAGCGTGGGCCAAGTTCCGCTGTGAGAAGAAGATGATAGGTTTGCTCACGTCTCATTTTCGATATTTGTGCTAATTAACTCAGGAAAATATCAATTGGGTTCAAGATATGGCAGAATAGCCGGATTGTAGTTTGATTCATGTGTTGTAAATCTCTTAGTGATCAATTACTCTTCTCGAGCATGGCGAACTCCATAAGGAATTGAATGTTAGAAACATTTTGAAGGGAAGAGCTTCATAAGATTTCATGAATTTTGATTCTTATTAAAGGTTGATGTAATTTTGCTTTCTGATTGAATTTACTGCTGAATTGTTCCAACATACCTGTTTTGTCGTCTCTCTGATAAGCTTCAAGCTGGATTTACCTCTTAGATTTTTTCCATTTTCGAGTCTAGAAATTGAATCCATTAATTTTTATCTGGGTAAATATATGTAGGTGGAAATCGTGTCATCCCTGAGAAATTTAATTGCTGGGGGCCGGTTCGAATTTTTTTTTTCTTCTTCTATTAATTGAAATATTTAATGTATCACATTAACTATCAAGTATTATTTGATTTTTTTCTTAATTTTTCTTTTTATATTTCGTCATATGGTCTATACTGCGTTTTCTGTCTATAATTCATAATTTTTAGTGTGTTTGGAACTGTAAATACTTTGGTTAAGTGTTTTTAAATGCACGGGTAGTTTTAACGTTTGTCTTTAAAAATTTGTTTATTTTTAATTATTTCAATCATTAATTTATCTTGAAAATTGTATTAAATTAATTATTTTATTATATTTTTTTATAATTTTAATAATAAAAATATAACTGTTAATATAAGTTAATGAATAAAATAAATAAAGATGAACAAGTTTTGAGAATTTAATATGTGTATACAAGTTAAAGACTTTCCTGGGTATATGTACAATTTTTTCTTATAAAAAAAATGATTTCGAGTAAAATTACTTGTAAAAAAATTTCTCCAAAAAAATAGAATTCCAAATGCGTTTATTATCTATAAAAACATTTAATGTATTTTCTAAACAAAAACAAATATAAAAAATCTTTTACCATCTAAATGACATATGTAATGGTACAAAAACTATTATTAAAGGAACCATTAATGGGTGGAATAAATATGGTAAAGATGGAGCAACAGCATGGCTTAATTTCGCATATTGATAGAAAGTAAGTCTAAAATTTCATCAAGATTCTCTTTAATTTTTTTAATAAATCATAAAAATATCCTTATTCAAGAATTTTGTCAAATTATTTATCAATTAAAATTATTTATGCATCTAGAAGTTTCATACTTTTAGCAAATCATCAGACTCGAATATCTGCTTTCAAAAGTTGACAGACTGAAATGAAATAAAATTTCAAAAGCAAAGATAAATACATGGCCTTATTCTCATTTTTATTCCTAACAGTTGGCCATCCCATCATCCTTCATCATCACTGACTTCCCTTCTGCCTCTTTAGCCTCTTCTGCTGCTGCCTTATCATCTTCGGTAGCGGCTGCACGACCACCAGGTCCCTCCTGAGGCCGTGCTTCCGCTTGTGCTGGTGCTTCTTGTTCAAGTAGCTCCCTGAGTTGCCTGATCTCTTCCTCTAGTGAAAAATTGAGAGCTGTCATTATCCAAAAAATGTATACAATTACAATACAAAGAACGTTAAACTGCTATAATAAGAACATTGGAGCAATCGTAACTTTTAAACAATAAAATTCTCATTCGGACAAATATTAATATTGATGAGATTTTATATAGTATTATACATGATATATACATCTAAAGTACTCGATCAAAAATGATCAGGAAGAGATTCTCGCCTTCCTGAAGCTGAACCTGTTGCTCCACCTGCAGCTGAAAAATCCTCAGATCATTGTTTCTAGCCATGTTCTCATCCACATCAGCCTGTTTTACATACAAAAAA
>JANKKB010029281.1:3374-21480 GCA_026225775.1 Bursera palmeri | reverse complement strand
GTGAAAAATCCACTTGCTATCAACTACGTTCATATTAGGAATGGCAGGAACCAACGAACATGTGTTATTGGACTGAAGAGCCTGGAATTCAGCCTACATAGCTTGGTAACAATGAGGTGAGGCTAAGGCTTGTGCAATCGTTTCAGGTTCTGTAGTGGTGAGAGAGGAGTAAAGTTTGAGAGAAGAATGTGCTGGTACAGAAGGGAGATGTAAAGCAGAATGTGCTGGTACAGAAGGGAGCCTTACCTCTAGTTGTCATGGGATGAGTATTGGACAATGGCTTAGCAGAATGTGCTGGTACAGACGGGAGATGTAAAGCAGGGTTGGAGTCTGAGTTTGATAATAGTGGAGAGGCAATTGTATTCGGTGAAGTGTCAGTGGTGGCAGAAGTAGGTGAATTGGACTAAAAATGAGAATGATCTTGAGTTGGTAAGAAGTTAGTTGCAATAACAGTAGGTTGTGAAGATGTAGAAGAGAAGTGTGGAAAGAACCAAGGACCAAGTTTCAGGTGTAAGAATAGGTGAGGAGGAAGTTGACAGAAACTGCCTAGAAGCAAATGGAAAATCATATTCATTGAAGGAAACACTCTGAGCTATATAGATTCAACCAGAGTAATGAAAACAAAGATAGCCCTTGTGGGAAGTACTATAGCATAGAAATACATATTTGGAAGTGTGAAAAGAGAATTTGCGAGTATTGTAGGGTCTCAAATTAGGAAAACATGCACAACAAGACCTTTAAAGATTTGTAAGAAGAAAGAAGGTGAAATAGGCTACTAAAAGGTGTAGTGTATTGCAATATGGGAGTAGGTAGTCTATTTATCAGAAATATTGTTGTGTGACAAGCAAAGCACTAGTAGCTCAGGGGTAGTGAGGCTTGAGATAAAAGAGTAAGCCCAATTTCGACAACATGTATGTGCCTTTTCTCCACAACACCATTTTGCGTGTGTGTGTGTGGGTGAAGAAGGGTGTCTAAATAATATAGCAAGCTGAGCGAGGAAAGGAGCAAGTGATATGAATTCCCCAACCAATCTATTTCGACACATTTGAGTTTTGTTTGAAACTGCCTCTCAACCATTACAAGGGACTACTTAAAAATTGTAGCCACTTCTCCTTTGGTCTTCATTGTATAAATCCAACTATACTTACTAAAGACATCAACAAACAAGACATAGTGTCGATATCCTTGCACAGAATTCATGGGTGAAGGCTCACACACATTAGTATATACAATGTCAAGCAGAGAAATAGCTTTAACATGATTACATGAATAGGTACTATGACACATTTTGCCAAACTTACATGGTTCACAAAACAAACTAGTAGAATCAGAACAAACAAACGAGTAGTTCTAGATATATGATTAAGAATTTGAAAGTGAGGATGGCCCAGTCTTTTATGCCAAGCCATGCTTTTAGAGGTAGTTTCACAGTGTGCATTTCAGCAAGAAACCACTTAAGACAATAAATATGTAAGTAAACCGTTGGGAGGGGAATGATGTGAATTTGATGACTGCAGTGAGGAGGATGTGGAATCTGACATGACCAACTGATAAAGTCCTTAATTAAGAAGGCTTAGCAGTAAGGGCACCTTGGTGAACTTGTCCTTGAAAACGCAATAGGTGGAGTAAATTCATTATCTTGAGCAAGTCTTAAGATACCTAATAAATTCTTTGTAATTGCAGGCACGTTCTACTCTCTTAAGGACAAACAGTTTAGAAGAATTTGGAACAAGAATAAAAGTAGAACCAACACGAGAGATAAAAAGTAGTGTACCATCTCGCACTTGCACAGATTTTGAACCTTGATACTCCACACTAACAGAAAGTTTGTTTAGATCAACAGTGATATGGTCTGTAGCTCCAGTATCCAGGCACCAGGCTTTATCAGCCACTTGTGAAGGAATTGTGAGATATGCTCAATAAGCTTAGGAAAGTTGATGAATTGTAGAATTTTGATTTGCAAAATTGATCATGTTCATGTTGCCTGAGGCTATACTACCTTGAAAGTAATATCAAATTGATGATAGCATTTGATGGCAGTGTGGCCTAATTTTTGACAGACTTGGCATGTAGGCCGATGTTTATAGTTGGTGCCGGTTCTATTCTTAAGCCAACTCCATTTAAGCTTCCAGCAGGTTTTTTGTAGGCATTCTTCTACCATAAGAGAAGCACTTGTTCCCTCCTCTTAATCGAAAACCTTGATTAGTAGCTCTCTAAAAACTTTAGTTATAAGAGTTCAAGTTCTGTAATCCAAAGGAAGCAGGATGTGATGATTTGTTAATCATATTAGCACTAAGATTAACAACTAATGACTAAAAAAGTATAATGTTTCTCCAGTCGCAGCTCATAACTCTGGAGTTAAAATCGAGCTTATTCTAAAGTAAAAATTTTCAGTTCTTATAGTCAAATTAACAACAATAGCATCATACTCAGGACCTCAACCATCTAGTATGTGCAGAGGTAACTTAAGAGTCTGTTACTGTTTTTTCCTACAACAAACAAAGAATCTGCATATTCTGTCATCTTAAGAAAATATGCAAAGATAGTTTGAGAACCTTTTTTCATAATCTGCAATAGATGCTTAAAATGCATGATCCCTAATCTAGATTCAGTGTAGAAAAACTACTCGAGAGTATTCCAAACTTCTCATGATATGGAGCATTGAACTATCTGTCCATACATGGATTCTATGTTTGAGGAGAGTAACCAGCTCATTATGAATTGATCAACACTATGCCATACCGATATTTTGGATTCACCTGACTTATAGTACTAGCTTCGTGATCTGTTCTTGCTTGCGGACACGATGAAGGACACACTTTACATCCATCAATGTATCCTTCCATTATCAAATGCATGCAATGTTGGAAGCACCAGTGATCTCCAGAAGCCATAGTTGTTTTGATGAAGCCTAATTAATGAAGTAGCATATCTCGATCTTTTATTTACTGTCGTTGTATGTAACTGAATCGGACATCAAAGTTAAATCTTGTTGTTGCCCCCTACCCACCAAATTGCTTTCTTTATGCGACTATAAGTTTCATAGATCAAAACATTTTATATAACTCTCTTTCATTTTTATCCTGCTTCATAAAATACTTCTCCCTCCTCTTATATCTCATAAATTATTACATTAATCTAGATTTTATTGTCATATTCATAAATCTTCAAAGAACCATCGTTTTCTATTGTTATACTACTTCAAATAAGATGTGTGTCCAGAAAGTACATTACAACAAAGGTGTTGTTAAATTAAGACAATCCATGTCAATTGGATGGACGGAAGTTTGTTGTTGCAATTTATGAAAGACTGGATCTTGACAATAAGTTATATAGAATTTTATAATTTTATCCTTATTAAATCAGGAAATGGGGTTCAAAATAACATTAATCTTAAAACTTTTGTCCTAAACTGATTCCATTATGGTTCGGTAATTCGGATCCATGAGTCTTTCGTTCTATAGTTTTATATATCTTTTATAACCTAGAAGTCGCATTTGTTAGTCTTCCATCACCAAACAAGGCCATTTTATGTTCTCAATCATGCTCCTTTTCTTGTGAAAGACCATTTGTTTGAGGAGAGAAAATGAAGGTGCGAGGAAGAATTACTATGGAAATAAATGACAAAGATCCTCTATTTATCTAATTTTCACCTCAACTTCGAGAGATATTTTGACATATATGACATTGGTAATAATGGATGGTCTAGATTTATTTAACAATTAGTAGGGATAACAATTAGATTCGTCAATGATCTTTTGTGGATGCTCTTATTCCTCAACATTTATTGTACGGAGTGGCTTTTCTTAATTGACATCTNATATTTTGACATATATGACATTGGTAATAATGGATGGTCTAGATTTATTTAACAATTAGTAGGGATAACAATTAGATTCATCAATGATCTTTTGTGGATGCTCTTATTCCTCAACATTTATTGTACGGAGTGGCTTTTCTTAATTGACATCTTAGAATCTTAATTATTTGAGATATTTAGTTTATCTTTCTTACTTGGATTATCTTGCAGTTATGTTTCTTTATCTTGTTAATAATCTACTTGGTATGTTCTTAAACTTCTTTATAAATTTCATAAAAGAAAGTTTAAGATATTGCTTGTAGTGTTTTTCTTTTTCTTGAAAGCTTGTTAACTGAGCATAAACAATAAATTGAAGAGTCGAGTCTTTATTTTAAGTTTATTTCAAAAATTGATACAATGAACACACAGTGGTGAAACCATGATTGAATGTTTGGAAGCTAGAGTCGAGTCTTTGAAATAATTTATTATAAATTAAATTCAAGAAATATATCAATAAACTAAATTATATAATTAAGAAAACAAAAGTAATATTATTATCTTAAGAACATGCAAAAGAATAATATGTATATAATAATTGTATTAAAGTTATACCAACTTAATGTAATATAGTATTAGAAAGGAACTCGAACTATGTTTAAATCTCGAAAATCATTTATAATTGATTATATGCTAAATTTCTATCCAAGATACAAGAGTGTGAGAGATATTTCATTATACGTAGAGTTTTAATATGACTCTATTAGGAAATCCATTCATATAAAGAA
Organism: Bursera palmeri; assembly: GCA_026225775.1. Lineage (NCBI taxonomy): Eukaryota > Viridiplantae > Streptophyta > Magnoliopsida > Sapindales > Burseraceae > Bursera > Bursera palmeri. The sequence continues at coordinate 16,896 of JANKKB010029281.1, read as the reverse complement.
TCTTTAGATAGGAAATACCACTTTCCTTTATAATTAAATTTAAAAATAATATTGAATTAATGATATAATAAGTTAAAAAGTGTATGGATCCACCCCAAAACTCAAGAGCCTTAGGGCATAATTTCTTAACATTCATACACAAAATATAATACTACATCACAAATGCAAAAGACTACTAAGTTCAAAATAACTTCTCATAATAAGAACCATTATACAAATCAAAAGGTTCCCGAGGATGTTAAGAGTAACAAAAATCAGCTACCATGTCATCATTCAAGTGATCAATATCCTAACAAAAATCTTTGCATAAAGGGAACCAAGGAAAACCAAAATCGTTGTGCCAAAATGCTGCATTTGAAAATATGGTCATTCACCTGATCCAAATCCGTAAGCCTCACTTGAAGCTCCAAGGAAATCAAGTCCAAGCAAACCCCCTTGAAATCCAAATTGGGTATTAAGGCTCTAACTCAACCTTGGGATGCAATGTAATCCCTCTAAATCTAATTAGTTGGATTGTATCGCCTCTCAAAAGATTGAGTTCTATGTTAATTTCATGTTATAATTGTTGTATTTATGTTACTTTTGTTGTATATATCTTTAAATGTATGTAAGAGTACTTAAGGAAACCTTAGGCTTCATTTTGTATCACTTTGCCTTAGCCAAATTTGGCAAATCTCGGACAAGTCAGCAACCTCTGGTTTTTGGACCTTGATTTTTAACTGTCTGGACCGTCATTTTAAGCCTCTGGTTTTTAGACCTTGATTTTTAACTGTCCAAACCGTCATTTTAAGCCTCTGGTTTTTAGACCTTGATTTTTAACTGTCTGGACTGTCATTTTTACCTAGGGGTATTTTTTTGTCCATCCGTAAATTATTGTAAAGCCTCTTATATAAGGCTCTTCTTAATGTAATGAACATTATTATGAATGAAATAGAAAACTTGAACACTTTGTGTTTTGAGAGAAATCCTCTCCATTTTCCTTTATCCTTTCCTTTGCCAAGGGATTGGTGGTGGTCTAATTCAAGTTGGTGGACATTGTCCTTTAGGCTTGAATGAATTGGCAACTTATCTTGTAAGTTTATTAATTATTTCTTGTTGTTGGATGTTTATGTTATGTTGAGAAAATTGTTGGAGAAGTTGTTGCATTTGTGAAGTTTATGTTGTTGTTGGTAGATTTTATGTTGATAGTTTTAAGTTGAACATTTGTTGAAGTTTGTGGTGTTGTTTTAGGGTTGTTTTAGAGTTGGAAATTGGTGTGTTTAAGAGGGATGAACAGTAATCCCAAAATCCAATTTTAAGGGCTACAAAAATCACTCCATTAAATGTTTTAAGGCATCCATTTTTGGATCATCACCTAAGGATCCTAATAAACTATAATGATTATTAACTTAGCAAGTAAACTATTTTTGCGTATGACGAAATACATAACAATAACACAAATTCATATATTATACATAAGCAAAAGTATGTTTAAGATTGTGTTTCGCATAAATTCCAAAAAGGCGAAAGCTTTCATAAACTCTTAACAAAATTTATCTTTAGGAATGCATTCATTCTCTTGCTAAGTAGGACTAATCTTATCACTTCACTTAACAACTAACATAGTTGAGCCCATAAAATGACCCATCGATGATAAATCATAAGCAAGGCAAGTATAAGTGAGGCTTTACAAAAATATAACCCACATGTACAAATTCGCCCTCACACGAATGTGAAGGCCATAGTAGTCCTAAAGACCCTTTCTTACCATGTGAAACTTAACAAAACTTATACCATTCCCTAAGAAAAGCCTTATACAAAAGTAGCTCAACATTTCTCATAATTCAAAATTGCCTACTAAGCAAATGAGAATTTAGGTATCCTAAAGTATAGGCATGAACATTTCTTACAAATATATCAAAAGTATTAAATGTATATCATTCACGTCTTAAACATAAAAATAACATAAAAAAAAAAAAAATAGATTGTAATCAAAATCTTATATTCATAACATAAACAAAATATAATTACGATCAAAACAGAATTTCATATACTCATAAACATATTTGTACATAACACTTTCCAAAACACAAATAATATACTTATTGTGATCTTGGTACAAAGTTTAGTTTACTTACATGAATTTTCTAAGAAATCCTTATTCAACTCAAGACCATCAAAAGTCTTAAGAATCGTCGCACATACAGGAAAAACTAACTAAATTACAAAATCAGCCTTGCGCAAGTTCTATATGCCAGTTTCTACTAAATTGATGTCTATCCAAAACCTTACAAAACGTTTTAGGGTTCAATTAGACATCAAATATTATTGCCTTAAAAATATCAGATCAATAAGAGGTCACATAACCCTTAAAAGAAACTTCGTTTTGCAAGTTTCAAATTCTGTCCAGTAAGCTTTCAAATAGTATAGCATGACTCAGAAAATTCATAACTATTTGAATAGAGCTCTAAAAATTACAGAACCTTCCAATCTAATAGAAAACACATTCATGATTTATCATACCAAAAATCATGATTTTTAGAGAAGTCTACGTTGGTCAAACGAAATAGTTTTCCATGCTCTGTTTTGAAAACTAGAAATTTCAGATTTACTGATTCCACTTTGAAAAATCACCATAAATTGTATACAACTCCAATTTAAGCAAATCCACATTTTTTAATTCTTTTTAAGTGTATAACAAATGTAGAAATTGGTTTTGTAAAATACCCCATCAAATCATTCAGTAATTTGAATTGAACCTAGGTATATCAGAAAAACTGCAGAAATTTTTACCAAATAACCAATTTCAAAAATTCACTAAAAATCAAATACTTTGAATTTTTGAATGAAATCAGTTTCTAGAGAAAGATCTGGATGTCTAATTTAACATATAAAAATTTAAAAGCAAAATCACTACCCAAAAACATTCTAGGATTTTTTGAATCTCATGTTGTCTCTTAAATTTCTGCAGAATTTCAAGCTCAAATCAATCTTACCCAAACCAAACTAACTCTCAATCATGCATTAATTTAAGATTATATAGCAATTCCAAAGTCTATAGATAAAAAATAAAGCTGAAATACATCTTACAAATGTCTTAAATCCTTCCCAATTCATAATAAGATCAAGGAGTAGCTTGGGTATAAACTCTTACCTCTTATTTTCCTAATCCAAATCCTTTTATGATTGAGTGTTGTTGTAGATTTTCCAGGAGTTCTCCAAGAAACAAAACCCTCTCAAGATGCAAAATGAGTTGAGCTGTATTTGACTAGAAATTTAGAGGTTTATATACTAAATGCTCGGTTGCCATTTTACCCCTCTTAATAACATTAATATATACTTAGAATAGTTGGGGTATTACAATTTCTCCTCTCCTACTAAAAAATTTCGTCCTCAAAATTCAAGGTACTTATCACGTATCATATCTTCTCTTTCCCATGTTACCTCCTCTACTGAGTGATTCCTCTAACATACTGTCACCATGGATATTTTCTTGTTAAGTAGTTCATGTTCTTTATAATCCAAGATTTTGGATGGTCTCTACTCATAAGTGAAGTCATCTCAAAGCCTAAATTGTTCATAGCTTAACAGATGAGATGTGTTGGAAACATACTTTTGTAATAGAGATACATGAAATATATCATGTACTTCCGATAATGATGGTGGAAGAGCAAGTAGATATGCCACTTTTCCAATTCTTTCTAAAATCTCAAACGGGCCAACAAATCTTGCTTAACTTTTTTTTCTTTCCAAACCTCATAATTCTTTTCATCGGGGCAACTTTACACTGTGTTTGGTTTGATGGATTAGGATAGAAAGGAAAGGAAAGGAAAGGAAAGCTTTTCCTTGTTTGGTTTGTTAAAAAGAAGGGGAAAAGGAAAGAAAGGAAAGGAATAGGAGGGAATTGAATACGTGTATTTTAATCAAACCTGTTTCCACCCAAAATTGACAGGAAATAGAGGGAAAGGAAAGAGGAATTAATGAAATTTTTAAAATTTTATAATTACCCTTGATAACATTGTAAAATAAATTTTATTGAATTATTATATGCAAACTAACAAGAATATAAAACATCACTCTCCGGTTTTTGCTCTGTGGTCTCTCTCCTAATTTGATCAAATATAAGAACTGTAATCTCTTTGATCTATGGTCACGATTCATGGCTTGATGGTGTGGAAGTTCAATTTTAGTAAATACTATAACATTTGTAGTCGAGCAAAACTAAAGCAGCTAGCCATATTTTTACTGCCAGTCTAGTTCATGTAATTCTTAACCTTATTAATTTAAATTTTTAAGGAGCATAAGCAATTGGTTTTGATAATAGTTTCCTTTTAAAACATGTTTATTGCTAGTTATTCTATGCAGGAGATATAGCAAGCGATCTTCTTCCCTGATAAGTTTGTGCACTTTTACTGTCATGAAACGGTATAAACAGAAAATTCTGGTTTCAACTGCCTGTCATCATTAAGTGGTTGGTGACATGAATGGTGTGTGTTCAGGTGTAGCTTAATTCCCAGATTTTTTTAAGGGTCTGTACAAAATTAGTGAACCATTTAGCCTAACGGTCTTAGCTTTTTAACTAGCTATAATCTTTTACACTCTATTTGAACTTTTAAAAAATTTAACACCATGTCAATAACAGTTTTATAATGGCAAAAGGTAAATAATACCTCCTCTTGTGAAATTGTCATCTTATACTTCATATCCTCCATCGCTGTTTTTAATATAATTTATCATAAATTTTGTAGCTCTGAAAAAGATTTTCAATAGACAATGCAAATGGAATTGGCCTTTCCATTTTATAAAAAATTCAGGAAAGAAATTAATACAAGGTTATTTTTGTAAAAAAATATTTTTCTTTCCTTTCCTTTCCTTTCTATTAAGAATTATCAAACAACAATTATTAGAACTGTTTTCCTTTCCTTTCCTTTTCTTTCTTTTCCTATCCTTTTTTTTCTTTTCCCTCGTTCAATCTAAACAGAGTGTTAAGGAAGACATTATCCCCCACTTAAAATTTCAATTCCTTTCATCAACGATCGCCATAGCTCTTTTGCCTACTTTGGGCGGTTCTCATCCTCTTTTTTATTTTCTCAATGACTTCATAGGCTTGTTGGACAATTTCAGGCCCTAACATTCTTCTTTCACTAACCTTGTCCCAATGAACTGGGGATCTACATTCTCTTCCATATAAGGCTTTATAAGGGGTCATACCAATGGTAGATTGGTAACTATTATTATAAGCAAACTCTACCAAAGGTAAATATTTATCCTAATTACTCTTGAAGTCAATCACACAAGCTCACAATATATCTTCCAAAATTTGTATGGTTCTTTTAGATTGCCCATCCGTTTAAGGATGGTACTGAAATTCAATTTAGTACCTATTACTTTATACAAGCTTTTCCAAAATAATGAGGTGAGTTTTGGATCTTGGTAAAAAACAATGGACACGGGTACTCAATGAAGTCTAACAATCTCATCCACATATAATTGAGCATATTGATCCATCGAAAAAGTGGTGTCCACTAGAAGAAAATGCGTAGATTTTGTCAACCTATCCACAATCAACCAAATGGAATTATAACTCTCTTGTGTCTTTGGCAAACCCATGACGAAGTTCATGGCAATGTGCTGCCATTTCCATTCTGGCTCAAGTAAAGGCTTGAACAATCCTGATGGCCTTTGATGCTTGACTTTAACTTATTGACACGTTAAACATTGTTCCACAAATTGTGTTATCTCCTCTTTCATACCAACCCACCGATAAATAGATCGAAATTCATGATACATTTTATTACTACCATGATGAATTGAATATGGAGAGTTATGTGCCTTATCCAAAATTTCATGTTTCAAATCTAAATTGTTGGGTACATAAGGCCTTCCTTTAAATCATAGTACTCCATCACTTGCCACATCAAGTAATGTTGTTACCAATATTTAGAAGAATATGAAAGAATTATAGTTCTAATCGAATCCTCCAACCACTTATCACATGTCTCCAATGGCTAAAACCATGGCGGAGAGATGGAACAAGTTGTAAGATCCAGGTAGAAATCATTGTCAACAATCCACCTTTGATACGCCAAGGCTGGGTCAGTAATAACCTTGGCATTTTTCTTCTACCTAACATCTGTTGTATATGGTAAGGTGAGTAGTCGGCTTTTTTAATTGCTCTCCCAAACATGCTTTGCTTTAGTGGAACATGTTGATGAACGAGAGTTGCGACGAAAGGTCCGACATCATGCACATCAGATTTGACTAGTCCAAAGTCCTATAATAAAGTGTAACCTTTATGTATCAATTAATCTAACCAATAACAATTACTAACAATGAATCGATTACCTACTAATGTCATGTCTGCCTCAACATAAGTGTCATGTATACATCTCTGAATGGGGATGTGTTGCCAATGAAAAGAGTAAAGTTCTTTGCCTCCATAAGATATTTTATCTCTGTGCTAATCACCTCTAATTATGGTTCATTTCTTACTAGATGACATCAACTCTATGGTTGAGTTTGTCAATGGAATCGAAGATTTGTACACTTAGAGACTCAAGATATCCATTAGATATAGGCACCTAATAACACAAACAATTAATATTAGACATGCTTTGATTCAAGTGTACTAGTCACTATTAACAAAATTCATCTTGTGGTTATACTAATTACCTTGTTCTCCCTAATCATTGACTCATTACGCTCTTCATGATCAACCTTACTGTGTTTCTCAACATCAACCACAGATACCTCTAACTAAGTTGCGTATGATACAAGTCTAGTCTAAGTTTGGAATGCACCTGCGACTTATACTTAGGTATCTTAGGTACCTTAGGAACCTTAATGCCACTAGAGACACCAAAAGCTAAAACCAATTTTTGATATCATGGTTTTTCAACTTCAGCGTGGTTTTTCAACTTTAGCTATGTCAATCATCTCTAAAATGGGACATTTGACCTTTTTATGGCAATGGAAAAAAACTTAGGAATGACAAACAAGTTCACCACAAAAATACATATCAATCTAAGTACCTGACATGGTGCCAACAAAGTATTCTCACCTTAACATCGGTAAATGTGTGATTGTTTTTTCATTTTAGAATGCGAGGGACCTTAATGTCAAGAGTGATCCCATAGCTTGATCCAATAAACGGCATCGCCTCGAATAACCAAATCTATCCAATAACAAACATAGAATAGTAGTAAAAATTAAATTGATGATAAATACATAAAATTTTGATCAGAGGAAAAAATTTGGAGATATACCTCAAATATATGTCGACATCTAAACAAGTTGTATTTCCTAGTCATGTGTTCACCTTTCTTCTTTTTTACACGTTCTTTAAACTTTTCCCTTCTTCCTTTCAAAATGGTAGAAATGCAATCAAACATCACATGGTAATATTCTGAACCCTAAGGATAATGGTTGAAGAAGTCATGATCATCAACCATTTGAAGGTAGTGAAGCGAAATGGATTGTTTCATATAGGCCAACTTCCCAATGTCCTTACCCGAAAGAGCTGTAAAATCCAACTGATCCAATGCGCCATCTAGATCAAAACTTTTGAGGTGTTGCCTACTCAAATATGTGTCCCTCAATATAGGTGGGGCTTTTAGCTTAAAATTTGGTTGTTTTCCCATACGTAATCCCGTTATGAGACCAAATTCATAACGTAAGAATTTGACGAGCTTCCTTGAAGCAATTAAATCCACATTCTAAGAACTTAATGTTAAGTACACATTGGATAAAAAGCAAATTAATGCTAAATGTCACAAAAACAAGTAAGTACATACCTGAAACCAGAAACCACATCTCATTTTCAAGACCAACTGTCTCAATCTCTCCAAGTAATATATTATGAACCAAATACTCAAAAAACAATAAATCATGCATATTGAAAAGGTAGCCGAAACAAGTACTGTGAAATATCTCTCATTATCTCATACTAAGCTTATCTCTAACCAATTTAATTGCTTTGAAATTTGACATGTTTGTAGTTTGGCCACTGTAATGTTCCTCCAATCTTGTCTTCAAGTTCAAAGAGATTAATGACGATCTATTTTCTATCTAAATGAGGAAAACAATTATATCTAATTCATAGTACGTATACTTACTTATTATGTTTAAAAAATATTTATATGATTATAATTAATTTTTATTATATTTTATAAAACAATTATAATTAATTATTAATTAATTCAATTATTTATTATAAATTATTAAATTATATGATGAAATATATTTTCCTAAACAATATATTAATAATAATAAATATATCTTAATGATATATATTATTTATTTAAATATTTTATAAAATACTAAGTAAATATCTCGTTACAATAATTAATGGCCAATTATCTATTTATTATTTTTTATTTATTTGTATTACTTAATTATTTGTATTATTTATTATTATTATTTAAATTAATGGCCAATTATTTACTTATTGTTTTATTATTTATTGGTATTTATTTATTATTATTTAATTAATTATAATAATTAATAGCCATTAATTTATTTATTATTATATTATTTACTTGTATTATTTATTATTATTATTATTTAATTATTTATTTAAATTATTGGCCAATTATTTACTTATTATTTTACTATTTATTTGTATTACTTTATTATTTATTTAAATTAATGGCTAACTATTTTATTTTTAATTATTTGATTAAATATTAGTTTACTTTTTAAATTTTTAATATCTTTATTAATTAAATATTATTACATTTATTTATATAATTATTTATTATTATTAAAATAAATTAATATTAATTTAAATTTATTATTATTTTATTTTATTTATTATTATTTTAATTAATTAATTAATTAATTATTAGCCTACCGATTGGACCAACCGATCTTGGTCCTAGGGTTGTTAGTACTCATTGGATCCAACTGATCCTACCAGGCGTAGGTCAAGGACTGGTCGGTCACCCAAGACCAGTCGGTCTTGTTCATGGGCTATGGGACCGACCGGTCTTGGGCTGGGGCCCAATCGGTCCTAATAGGCCCATGACCAAGATTGATCAGTCCTCTAGCAGGATCGACCAGTCGAATTGGTAGACACAAAATTTCTTAGTTTTCCGGGATCCAATACACATTCAACAATGTTAAAAAATTATTTTTTCTAATAAAATAACGAAACAAATTACAATCATTTCTTCAAATCACAATACTCAATACACAATACACATTTCATCATATACATTGAATATCACATGCAAAAATCATATTTCACAAAAAAAAAAAAACCAAAAAAACATGAGAGAAGGAGAGGGCTAACATAATTAAGATATGAAATGCGGTTGACTTCACAATGGTTCACTTCTACATCGTCAGTTCAACACCGGTTCTATCACTGTTGCCGAGTTCAGAGAGGAGAGTTGATGAGACAGAGAGATCGACTACAATGATGGAAAAGAAGAAGATTCAAACATGAGGGAGAGGGAGTGGAGTGTGTTATATAAAACTAGGGGTATTTTGGGGTCGCTAGTTTTTAGATAAGGGCTTACCGGAAATTAGTGGCTTTACATAATTTCACCCAACCCCCTAATTTTGGATATGTGATTACTTTTCCATGTTTTTTTTAGTGCCTCAGCATGAGTCATCAGGTTGGTTTAGTTGATAGCTTGGAAGTGTCTGACAATCATATGCAGGGGTGAAGGATTTTGTGGCAGCTAGTCCTAAAATTTTGAGATTTTTTTTTTCAATTTTTAATCAATATAAACTTCTCAACCCTCTTCCAAACCAAAAAAAAAAAAAAAAACTTTCCCTCTTCTTGCATATACACTTTTCNTCCAAACCAAAAAAAAAAAAAAAACTTTCCCTCTTCTTGCATATACACTTTTCTTTTCTCTAACACTTTACTCTCTTCAAAATTACAAACTTCATCAACCTCTCAACCATTTTTTTTATCACTTTTTCTCATTTGATCCATAAATCATACATTTAGCCTATTGTATTTTTTTTATTTTAATTCTAAAATATCATAAAAGCTTAGATTATAAAAGTATAATTCAAAATCTCAAAATAATTATTTGAAAATTAGGGATTTGTATAATATTTAGATGGGTTTGATTATTTTAGTCTTTCAACTTTTATTCTTAATATGTTTAATGTTATTGCAACTACACATAATATATTGACGTTAATTGTCCTTTTTGTTAAATAATTTTTATTTTATCTTTTGAAAAATGGTATTATAAGAGACAAAATATGGTAAAGTGGTCCAAATAGAGAGTGTGACATTTTGATACAAAGTATAATATTTTAAGTGAGGATCCTTTTAATAATATCTTTTCAATCATACTACATGAAGAATAATCTACTGATTAAAATAGATATTTATTGCATAATAAGATTTTATAATTAGTAGATTATTGGTGTTTATCTTGTGCTCCAATTTTGTAGGATTGTTTAAACAAATTTTGTGTTATTTTTTTGTGAATATATAGAGCATATACTAATTACAATAGTATTCTTAGTTTTGATTCCAACTTTGTAGAACCAAAGGACGCAACTTCAATAGTATTTTATTATACTTGGATATACATTGCATATTTATTTATCGCATTACATTTTTTTCTAATGTTTATTTATTTATTTATTTATTTTTTTGTCTTGAAGATACAATATGAGTGGTAAGGTTCATTATGTTCCCCTACTAAGTGTAAATATTTTTTTCTTAATAAAAAATTTCTTCATACCATCAAATTTACCTAAAGTAACAATTTAACCCGACTAAGAAAAAATTTCTCGCTATGCCACTGATCATATGCTAGACGTTTGTCTAATAAATGTTGGGTTGCTGATTAATCTTAGATGCTTGTCAAGTTGTTAAATATTACGTCTCCATTTAGGGAATTGAAGGTATAATTGGTAATCTGTATTGAACTAAGGTATGACATCTAAATTTTGAAACAAGTTACAATTTCTCAAAAGGCCCTATAAAAGATTATCTAATAGAGAAATCAATTATCGATTCTAAACTTGAACTAAACAACAATCCTATGAAATTATTAGAAAAAAGTAAAAAGTAAAAACTAATTATTCCCAATTTACAAAAATAGTCTCATAGGTTGAAGCAGATTCTTAGTTTTCAAAAATACTCTAAAAATATATAAAATGTTTGATAATTAAGGAGTTTTGACATAAGGTATTGATAGAAGGCTGATTAAATTGCAAGACCTTGAAGATTTCAACTAAATTTGTTATTTTCTTAATTTGAATAAATAAGATGGAAGAAGTAAATTTAACTGATTAACAGATTTGATGAGTTTTTGACTGATTAATTTGGCCAAGTAAAGTGGTGAAGTTCGAAACCAACTAGGCCCAATATTTAAGGCCTCAAGAAATTCAAAATATTTAATGGGCCTTGTATTAATTCCCTTCTGCGTTAGTAAATCCCTTTGATTTCTCTACAAGCATTTTATATTCTTTCTTTTAAGTGCAAGAATTAAAAAAAAAATAAAGTAAAATTTTATCTAATATATTCTTATAATTTAAAAAAATTATAAAACCGATACATAATTAATAGGTCAATGCTTGATTATACGAACAATACAATGAAAAAATCAAATTTCTAAAATTCTATGAGAAAAGTGATATTTAAAAAAACAAGGATAGTCTTAACTTGTGTCCTAACGACACATGTTATGGAATACATCAAGCTTTTAAAACTTATGTATTTTGATTTATTTCAATAATTTATCTATCTTGAAAATTATGTTAAATTAATTATTTTTATTATATTTCATGATTTTGATAATAAAAATACACTTTTCAATGTGAATTAATGATTGAAATAAATGAAAATACACAAATTTTAAAGGACTAACATGTGTCTTTAGAGCACACGTTGAGATTACTTAAGAAAATAAAAAAGGAAAGAAAGAAAAAAGTTCCTCAAATAGATTTTGAATTATTTTCCATTTTTTTATAAAATTTATTGATTCATATTTTATATTAACTTATTTGTCACAACTGTTGGATTGCTATAGTGAATAAAATGACCATCACTTAAGATTTAAAAAAAAAATCAAGGTATAATAACTTAACCGAACCAAAATAAAAAATAAAATGACCATTTTTTTAACTCTAAATTAAAAACTAAAAAACATATCATACATATTTATATATTCATATGCTAAGGTTTAATCCAGATGCATTCAAATAAAAAGAAATCACCTTAAATAACTTATTATTATCATTTACATTGAAATATCATATCAATAAAATTGATATATTATTTAATTAAAACAAAAGAAGAAGGAGAAGAAGAAGGGAGACAGGAGATAATTACAAGTCCCCATCTATACAATTTTGCAGCAAGAGGGCCCTTGAAAGTTGACCAGATCAAAATATGAATAACTCCAAGGAAAAAACACGATTCCGTCGGGTTTGGGTCTGGCACATGTAAAGTCATAAGTTACTTGTGCGTGTCGTAGCCCAACTGGTCAGAAAGCCGACTCAAGAAAGAGATTCCTCAAAGATAATGGTGGCCCGATCATGAATGATTAAGGTTGTGAGTAAGACCTCCCTCTACTTCTTATCCTTTTTCTTCTTCTTCTTCTTTTTTTCAAACTTATCTATGCGTATATGTCATGTAATTTTCAGTACTACTCCATTCTCTTTCATGCTAGAGTCCTTTCCTTATGTGGGGAAGCATCCATTTTGTATCAACAGTGCTTTAATCTATCTAATGTTTTGTTGTAAAAACAAAGTTTTGGTATAACATTTGAGTCATCAAAAAACTTCCAATATCATTACAGAAATCTCTATTGTTTGTGAAATAATCGATTTTGGTAACCTATCGAGGATCTATGGAATATGCATCCTTATCTTTAAGATGAGACAAGTGATAGACACAATCAATTGTAAGTATACAAGACATGAATGCTCAAGCCTTTCAGTGAGTTAATATTTCATCTCACTCTTGGTAGAAATTAACATAAAAATGAAAAGTCACTATGAGGAATTGATTGATTTTGACCGGGAAAAGACAAAATTGGAAAAATTCTCATTATTATTTTGGTTCCATTATTGTTATGTATAATTAAGTTTCGCAATACTCGTTATAAAGATGCCGTCTAGGTGGCTGGCAATAAGGGCTTTTCATTGTCATATATTTCTTAGTGTTTGTTCATATGTCATAATCTATATTTATGATTCCTGAAAGCATTCCTGTGCTTTCAATTTCAATTGAATACTTTTATAACATTGTCCTCTTACTTTGGCTTTCAAACTTAGATGCTCTCAATTATTTACATATCTTTCTTGTGCCATTTATCTATCATTTAACTACATAAACATGGAATCACTCAAAATAATAAGTAGATTTTTGGCTTTTTGTTATTGTTTTTTTATGTAAAAGTTTGAACTAAGCTCCCTGTTAGGAAAAACAAGGAGAATAGAGAAATAAAGAGAAACACAATCACCACAACACAAGAATTTACGTGGAAAACTCCAAGAACTGGAGAAAAACCACGGGCTGTCAAAGACAATAAAACTTCACTATATGAAAAATTATTACAAT
>JANKKB010029280.1:5754-17340 GCA_026225775.1 Bursera palmeri | reverse complement strand
GATCATTAGATAATTTAAAAAATAATAATAGAATCATAAGAATATATTATTATGCTTTAAAAAATAAAATATTATATTATAAATAAAGATGTCATAAATTTATGTTATAGGGCTATTTTCAAGAATTAGGGAAGAAAAAGATTAGATATTTTGATTTGAGAATTAGACATTAAAAAATAAACAAGCACATAAAATATTAAAAAAAAGTTAAATTGATACTTCATACGAGAAACAAACATCCCCTAAAAATCTCCTACCCTTCTTGTTTATCAAAAAAAATAAAATAAAATAGGATCTATATTTTTTTTTGTAATTAAAATACACCCTTTTGAGTCATAATTACTTTATTAAAAGGAAGGTATATATTTTTTATTTTATTTGATTATAAATTTTATTATTTGATTTGGATGCATGCGTTATTCTTCATTTACCCAGAGGAACTGGCATGTCACCGCAACACTCATTCTTTTTGAATATGTGGCTATTAATCGGAAAGAAATATGTTAAGGTGAATGACTTTTTTATTTGGGTAATTTATGAAATATGTAGAAAATAAATATTAATCTCGATATTAAATATTTATCATGTTATTTCAATTTAATGAGAAAAAGGATCTCGTGGGTTTTAAAAAAATTCTTGTTGAATTTTGAATATCCCATTTTGGTCAATGACTCGATGGGCAGGGAAGTTCTGAGGAAGCCCTTTCTTGTTTGCACGCAACATTTAAGAAGCTAACCTAATTAACTGATTTATAAATAAAAGCTTAGCTTAGCCGTTGACCAATAATGCTACTCGTTCAGACTCAAAATCTAACGATTCAGAGTCTTTATCAAATTAAACAAAGATGCTAGAGCTCTCTTGCCTCCAACAACTCAATAAAATCGGTAGTAGTAGTTTACTATAGTATTTTACACAATCTGTAGGTAAGTTAAAATACGGATATTGGATTTTAATAACTCTTTATATTATATATATATACTATATACTATTATAATTATATATTTTTTTGTGAAAATAATTTAAATTCTCTTCGAAATTATATATTTGAAACCTGATTAGAATTGTATTATGGACCGATTTGGGCGACAAGGTACCTTCGATATCAATTTTGGTGGGTTAATTATGTGAAGAAAATAGAAACAATTCCTACAGGGGCGACGGTTACAATTTGAGACGATGAAGCATAAAACGTGGCCGGATCGATCGGACGGGTCACGATTCACAGCCCTTCCGTTACGCTTACCAAACATCGTTAACGGCGACAACCATCGACAACAAATCGGTTCCCGTTCTAGTTCAAGCTCAAACAAGAGTAAATTCAGTCGGCGCAGCCGTTTCTGTTCAGGATCACCTCAACCAACGGACGGTCGCGATTTCGCCACCTTACCGTTCGATATATTGACGAAAATCGCCGCCTCGTTCACACACCCTCACCTTCGTGTAGCGTCATTGGTGTGCAAGTCATGGAGGGACGCGCTTCGGCCTCTGAGGGAGGCGATGGTGCTGCTGATGTGGGGAAAGCGGTTCAAACACGGCCGAGGCGGCGTTCGGAAAAATTTGGATAAGGCTCTCGACTCCTTCTTAAAAGGCGCGGCTCGCGGCTCGACTTTGGCTATGGTCGATGCCGGTCTGATATATTGGGAGAAAGGAAAGAAGGAGAAAGCTATCGCCTTGTATAAGAAAGCGGCTGAGCTTGGCGATGCAGCTGGCCAGTGCAATTTGGCTATTTCTTTCTTGCAAGGTAATTTTAAAAAAAAAAAAAATCAATTTTACAGCTTTTCAATGAATTAGGGTTTAAGGAATAGCATGAATGTTTTATATAATTTTCCTGGAAAATCATTCGTCATAAATATAATAATTAGGTGCTTTGGAGGAGATTTAACAGTTCATTAACGTTGTTAAGCTTGGTGGTATCTTGATGGGCTGAATGGTTTTCTGGTTTTTTTCTGTGTTAAACCCTTGAGTACATTTGTTATTTGATGCGAATTGTTAATGTCAAAAGCTCAAATCTTTTGTCTTTTGTACTAGCACGTGCTTATGAGTTTTATCATGTGCAGAACAACCTCCACGTCTGGAGGAAGCTGTAAAGTGGTTGTATAAGGCTTCGTTTGCTGGTCATGTTCGGGCTCAGTATCAACTTGCACTTTGCCTGCATCAAGGTCGCGGAGTGGGTTTTAATCTACGAGAGGCCGTAAGCAACTTTCCAAACTCTTTTTTAGTGCCCGATGAATTTACATTCTTTCTGGATCAAAACTGTGACAATAGTTTCTACCCTTCTTGCTGAAAAAGTATGAATTCTATTAGTAGATTTTTAATACTTAACAAATGATGCTACCTGTGTTCAGATTTAAATTTTTTATACGAAACTATAGAATTTGTGTTAATTATTATTCTCAGGATATATCTATTTTTAGTCAAACTTTTGTTTATGTCATTTTCCTTTAATTTTGACCATATGTTGAACTGCTGTTTCTGATGTCCATCACCTATAAGGAGATTTGAGATATCAGCTGTTTTTGTTTCTTAAGTGGTGCATCATAGCATATTTGAAGCTTTTTCATTAAGTAGTTTGCTTTTGAATTAGGCAAGATGGTATTTAAAAGCTGCTGAACGTGGATATGTGCGTGCTATGTACAACATTTCACTTTGCTATGAAGTAGGGGAAGGTTTGCACCTGAGCCATAGACAAGCAAAGAAATGGATGAAACGGGCAGCTGATTGCGGTCACAGCAAAGCTCAATTTGAGCATGGACTTGGACTATTTTCCGTATGTAATGTATCTCTATCAACTTCTGCAGATAAATTCGTCATGTTTCTTATGCTTCTGTAGGAAAAATGGAAAAGAACGTAAGGATTTTTAGTACTCTAAGACAAAGCAAAGTAATATGATTTTTATGCTCAAATTACATTGAACATAGGAGATTTTATTATGGTGGGGAAAATTTGAGGGGACAGACACTGATGCTTGGAAATACTCAAATCTCTGCATTCACCTTTTTCTCTTAATAACATACTTGCTGTTAATTGAGTGCTAGCACTGTTTGAAAGAACCAAGCATCATCTCTGTATGTGGGGTAGGATTCAACTTTTTCTAATTGATTTAAAAAGAGTCTGTCTACTTAGTGTTATTTTTGACATGTTGCTAACTTATAATTCTGATAGACATTTTGACAATAATACTTGGGCAGGAAGGGGAGATGATGAAAGCTGTGGTTTACCTAGAACTTGCAACACGTGCTGGTGAAACAGCAGCAGCTCATGTTAAGAATGTAATTCTCCAACAACTGTCAGCAACTTCACGTAATCATGTTATGCTACTTGCTGATAATTGGCGTGCTCTGCCTTCTTCTCGCTGAACCCAATGGTTTGTAGATTTCTACACGTATTTCTCTCCATTTGGCTGTATATTGTCTGTATAATGAAGGATGCTAGGATGAAAGCATGGGATATCTTGGCTGTTCTTTTTCTTGATCGTAGTGTTTTTGACTAAAATTACAAACATTACTTTTTCTCTTCAATTTTAATTGTCAAGGCTAAGATGCTGTTATTCTGTGTTTTTATCTTTTATTTTTTCTTATTTATTAATTTTGAATTAGTATGGTCCGGAGCAGATTAACCAGCCAGATCTTGTCCTTTATGTTTTACGATTAACAGAAAAACTTCTAGCCACTTGTATCTGTTTTAATATTCAAATCTATCGTGGTTCATGTAAAAAGCTTTGAAGGGAGAATCTAATGGAACCAGTGCTTTCTCAATGTAAATATGCATGCATAGGATAGGGTAACGCTCTGCAATAACATAGGTGGGGGCCAAGCACTACTAGCTTGCCCCAAAGGTACGTTAATCTTGAGAGCAAAATCTCCCTCAAACAATCAGGATAGTTTTTTATTAGATATGCTGAACATCCCCATGAGTGGATGTTAGAAATGGAGTAGTTATTTGTTTGCTTTTTCATAATTTGCATATGATGATGAAACTGTGGTTGCAGATCATTCTCGAAAATGTTAATGTGTATTAATTTTCATGAGAAATCCAAGTCCAGGCAATTGTAATAGGAACTGAAGTTTTGTACGGTTGACCGTTGTGCAAATATAAATACTTGCTCTGTTGTTTTGTCTTCCTCTTTTACCTGACCATTTAGGTTTAATATTCACATGCTAACATTTACCATGACTATTTATTATTGAGGTCAATAAATGCCTGTATTTTCTCCCAGTGATTGGTTAAGGTCATTGGTAGTGGAATTTGTACTTCTTTTTCGAAATTTTTTCTTGTGTGGTCCACAGAAAAAGATATTTGATTGGAATGCCCTGTAGTTCAGTAACTTGAGTTGTGAAGATTTTCTGCTCGCTTCCAGGAGTTTATGTAACCTTACCTACCTGTGCTATCTAAGAGTGTTGAATGCTGCATGCGAAAGTTTATGGCAGGCATTGATATTGGTTGTCTTGTTACGGCTCGTGTAGCATAAGTGGAGAAATTTCTTAAAGTTGCAGCATCAATATTGTGATCTTTGGTAAATCTAAGCCTCATGAAGGGAAGAGATTTGTGGTTTGATTCTAATTAAAGCAACGAAATTCAAGTCCAACACGAATGGAAGTTGGAGCAGGAAAATATAAAGAAAAAATAGAATTGCTTTGGAGCATATGCTTGGTGGATCTGAATCTTAAGTTTCCAATTCAAAAAGAGACCACCTTATAAGAGTGAAAACCTGAGATGAGCTCATTGCTTGCCATCCCATTGTTGATCCAACTGGCCCTCAAAGCTAAGTGGTATAGTGTTGCAAGACTGATTTGTAATTCTAGCAGGAAATGTCGTAAAAATTCACATGGATTTGTAATTTCATATAGAGGGACGTGTTGTCCAAGAACTATTAAGATTTTACACGTGATTTATTAATACAAGTTCACGTGGACAAGTCATCAGCTGTTATCGTCATGCTTCCGAAATAATCTTTTGAATATTTTTTTTTTCCGAAAAGCTGAAATATATGGGACATAGCTTTGATTTCAAAGGAAACATGGAATGCATGTATCCTCATTGATATTTATGAAAGCTGAAAGACATGGGACATACCTTTGATGATCTTGATATATAATATTTTGGAATCCTGAATTGAGGCACAGCCTTTGCTCGAAGCAGAACTGCAAGATTGAAAACAATTTAACTATAATAATCCCGCTTTTAAAAAATTTTCATGCCATGAATTCATATTTGACAACTATAAAATGTCGAACATAACTGACACATTAATTTTTTTCGAAGGATTATTTTTAAAAACTCTTATATCTAAGATTTTCCTTAACCTTCTTGTCTGACATCTCATGGTAATATCATAAACCTATTATATCGTCACTTTTCCTTCCCTTTGTCCTGAATTGATGATTAGACTTGTACTAAATTTGACAAGCTTTTCAGAAATGCCATGGCTGGCAGTTTCCCTGGACATACAAAAGTCATAGAATACCATTATATTGACATACTGAAGCTACTCAAACAAATGCAACACTTTCGCCATTTACATAATTTATTATGAAAATATTTAGTGGGGTTTCTATATTTCAGTAGAAAACAGCGATTACAACACTTCAAGTAACGGTTTTAAGTTTAGAGTTCTTTAATGTATAATACGCTACTGTGTAAAGACAATAGAAAGGCAAGGCTGGAAAATTTCCTGTTAATCATATTTGTATATTATCAAAGAAAGAAGCCAGCACTAGAGCTGCCAAATGCTTAAATTAGAGGATTAACACCAGTGACATTCGGCAACCAACATGACATAACATGAGAGAAGTGCAAATATCTGTATTTGACAGAACAACTAAGTTGAATCCTAAGATGTTTTGACTCTTTTTTCGCAGCTCATTCCCTCGTAAAGAGCATAAGTACAAAGCTATAACTAGGGTCAGTCTCTGAGATGCACACTTGCATGTGTTAAGACAAAAATAGCATGAAATCAGAGCAGGAACATTGAGAAACTAGTTTAACAACATACAACCAACCCTGACACTGCAATTTGTAATGGTTCTCTCCTTGCTCTCCTGCTCTTTCTCTTCTCCCACCTATTCTTTTCCTGTCTTTGTTATTGCAATTCCCTGTCTAGGAAACCTCTTTTTTGGTTTCTCTGACAGTACGGTTCTATTGTTGCATTTGAACCCCTGGAAAGTATGTTTGAATGCACTATCAAAGAAGATTCTCCATAACCATGCCAGGAGATAATACAAATCTGTCATGCATACAACATTTCTATGATGTAAATAGAGCAAGCTTCCTTTTAATTCAATATAACGTTTATACGTTGTTCTGTATTTCCTGCCCAAAAACATGCATGACTTATAAAACCAAGAGCAGTGAAAAGCTGCTAGTATTTGTAGTCATTCTACCTTTAGCGTGCAGAGTACCATTTAAAAGCTTAAGTTGATCCACAAATTGCCAACATTTAATTTCTGACGATCTTTCTTCATTGCTGATCCAACGCTAGTGGGAGACGAAGTCCCTACCAAGTTGCCAACAACACCACCAAAGGGAGAAAATAACAGAAAGCAATAATTGACAACACTAGAACACTTAATTTAACCAACCACAATACATTAAACACAGAATAATTCTACTCTTCCTGAAATTTATCCTAAATTTTGTATCCCAAATGATGTGAATTTCATCGATGATTGACAAGTGAAGTTTTAATGATGTAATGAATGATGTGGTAGCCTAAAATAAATGCTAAATCATTTGGGATGCATGATTTTGGTAAACAATTTGAGATGTGTAGGATTACTCTCGAACACGTTCTATTCTAGGCTATGGAACATCATCTTAAACTTCGATTAGTAATGACCAGAACAAATTAAGGTGAAAGTAAAATCAGTATCATAACCGCATCATCACACTACAAAGGTAACTATAGTTGCTATAATAACCTATATGGGGAGAGAGATCGTTCATTTGAACATGTACGGATCAATGTTGAAAAAAGTGAAGAAGAAAAACATATAACAATCTGTTTGTATAAACCGCGAATCCACTAAAGTGTGAGCTGCATACAATGTATGGATTTTAAAAAAATGTATCATTTCTTTGCCACTGAAAAAGAAACTCCTTGCTTTGATAAACTACTATTTATATCTTAGAGAGCAAACAATTTGTCTTTCTGTACCCTATTTCCACATGATAAAATTGAATCCAGACAACAATTTCCCAAAATAAACATTGTATGGTCAAGGCAAATAGGCCTGCCTTTGTGAATGAACTCCAGTGTGATACAGAGTAAGGTGGTATATTGCCTTCGACACCAGTTCTTTCAGCTCAGGATGTTGAGCAACTACAGTACGGTTGGCCCCCTCAAGGGCAGTCAACACCCTAGCTTGTTCCAAAGCCTCACTATTGCCAGCATGTAATGCAAGGTAACACAGCAGAACCAACCCATGAAGCTGAGTCATATCATTACCCTTTAGTAGTCTCATCAAACATGGAACACCATCGAACTCGATTATTGCCTTTGAATGCTCCATACATAGAAAATTCTCAGGGCAAGCAAACTTCTGCAATGCAATAGCAGCTTCCGTTGCCACTTCCGGGTTCTTACTACCAAGTTTCGCCACTAGAGGACCAATAACTCTTGTTTCCCTGGCCGGGAAAGTCCTGGCTAATGAACCAATCGATTTTATAGCAGGTATTTGCAATGTTGGGCTATCCAAATCGTTTATCACCCTCAATAGCTGATCCACAACTGCTTTAGCTGCAGGAGAATTGGTCTTAAAAGCTGCACGTCTAAGATCAGCATTGGATTCAGCAGCTGCTGCTATTTCCGTTATTGTCATCAAACAATTGAGCTGCAACTCTCCTTGTTCCTTTTCAACCAATTTCGCCAAACAAAGCAATCCTTTCGTTTCCGTTATTCTCCTACTATTTGACACACTCCCTCTTGCAAGCATCCACAAAGCCTCAGCACAAGCAATTTTCAACTTAATCTTTACTTCGGGCTTCTCATTCTCTCTGTCTTTCCTACTCTGCCCTGATCTACTACTACTACTCTCAGAATACACACTTGTATAAGGGCGAAAATTCTTGGAACTAATCGACGTACTCTTCTCCATTTCTTTATTAATCTGCACAATGGAATGAATACTCGGCTTACCCAAATTAGTCCTCTGATCATCCACAAACGTCTCAAAAGATAAAATTGTTACAAGTGGCCTAATCACATTCTCCCTCGCAAAATCATCTTGTGCCACATCATCATGCTCCGCCATTCTCGCCACCAAACTCGCCACCTGAATCTGAACTTTCATCAATGCATCGCTTAGAACATTCACTATAATTGGAATCCCAACTTCATTCACTATAATCCTCACTCTTTCTTGATCATTTGCTATATTGTAAAGAGCCGTCGCAGCCGCTATCTGCGCCTCCCACGACGCCGTTTCTTTCAAAAGTTTCAGTAACGGAGGAACTCCACCCTCTTCAACTATGATTTTCTTGTTACGTTCGTTATCTTTCGCCAGCGAAGACAATTCATTAGCGGCTTCGGTGCGATCACTGAGTTGCCCCATATGTATCGCAGCAATATAAGACCAAACCCAAGCTAAAATCGGGTCGTTACTAGCTATAGGTGGCAGAGTAAGAACGATACCGCCGGAAGCGCCGCCGTTTTCCGAGTCGAAGACACTCAAAAGCCATCTCATGTCGCCGATGGAAGCATCCAGCAGGTTCGAGAGCTTTCGGAAGTCTGCGGCGCTAACAATGCTGACGACACGTCGAAGGACGCTCCGACGCTTGCACTTCCGGACAAGGCTTAGGGCACGCTCTATGTTCTTGGATAAGTCGGAAATCACGCGGCGAATCGGGCGCTCGTAGAGCGACTGAGCCGTGGTGGTGTAACGGACGACGACACGGAGCATTTGCGAGAGGCGATCCACTTGCTTCCCCACCTCCTGACAATCCGCCTTGAACGACTCCGACTCGTCCACCGCGAAGCGAACTCGCTCCGCCAATAGAATCGGGTATGACAACTCCTCCTCGATTGGCTTCTCCCCCATTGAAGACGCCATGACTATGATTCCTTATTATCAGCAGAACCTCCTCTACACGGCGTCAGTCTCGTGAGTCACTGAGTTGTGAGCGAGTCTAAGGCGAGTCGGAGTGCGGGAAGGGTTTGCAATAAAAACGAATTGATGTTCATTCTTCTTCGCATGTTTGTGTGTTTCGTCTTTCCTGGGAATTGTTTTTGTTTTCGTTTTAACAACAACTTTCTACGCGCGTGGCGTTCAGGTGCTCCTCTCATCTTTCCATTTGTGCAAAGCGTCAACGAGACGACTCCGTTTACTTGGGTGGGAGGTGCGTAATGGTCGTTTACCGTTTACGTTACGGATGTTACAAGCCTTGACTGGAATTGATGACCGAAGGAAAAGAAAACGTAAGTGCTGTGCACTTGCGAAGAAAGAGCGTCGGAGTTGATTTAATGGAAGCAAAGGAAAGAAATTATTTGCTTCCTACTACACTTGCTGCTTCAACTTTCTTTCTAAATTTACGATTTACAGCCCCTCTGACAAGATTTATTATTATTATTGTATGCTTTGATTTCGTTTTCTAAGTTTTATTATTATAATGTTACTTAAATGATAAATTTGTGATATGATATTATTCTTGTACATATCAACTATGAACTGTTCATATCTGTCAAGAAATAGTGGTTCGTCTATCAAAAACAAATTATAAATCATTCTTCTCTTCTCTTCTCTTCTCTTTTTAAGCTATAAACCAAACTTCCACAGAAAGTAGGTCATTTCGGTTTTCGATTCTTTTTACCGAATAAAAGAAGAACGAAAGAACAATCACATTTTCAAGATTTAGCAATCATATAGAGGAAGACGACATGGTGTTCACAAATATTATGTACATGCCGATGCCTTTGAACCTGCTCAAGTATAATAATTACTTTTAAGAATTGAACAAGTGCATATTATTGTCACCTTTGAAAGATGGATTAACAGATTCTGATGGACTCGAGTTGGGGGCACGTCTACGTCACTATTAGCTTTTTGCTTTCCTTCTGTAATCTTCTCCTATTCTTCGTTATAGATAAATTATCATTGGATAATAATAGTCTTCTTTACTCTTCGTTATATATATAAGTTACCATAATTAAAATAAATAAAAATGTATAAATTTTAAAAGTTTAACATTGATCTTAAAGCATGCGTAAAGACTACGCATTTTGATTTCATTACACAAATGGCCACCACTAAGAAGCTGACAATCGGACAATTTGGAATTTGGGCAAACCCAATCCAACCAAAATAGCCAGATAGTTATGGACCACATTTAATGATAATATGCTGACTGGATCAGTATAACTACAACTTTCTGGTAACCAACCAATGAATTAAAACTTCTTCATGACAGCTTGGCCTGCGCTAGATAGTCTAACTCAAAGCTTTATATGGCAAAAAGTAATGTCGCGTCACGTCTATACAACTAGTAAAAGCTTTAGCGAAATATTGTTTGCCTTGAGTTGGCCAATGGCTCAAATTATTTAACAGAACACTATTGAATACGAGGCACCACAACCATTCATTCAGAGATTAGAGTTTAGCAAGCAGACTACTGGGGATAGGCTTTTCAGCTATTCCATTGTCCTTTATATCCAAATCGATTGAACTGGGAGGGACATCCACTGCAGGTGAGCAATTGAAGAACCCATGTGGCTGCAAACAGACAGAAAACTTACTAAGATTAATAATGTTCAAACTTGTGATCTATCGTCATGCAGAATCAAACAATTTGATAGTGATTTTCACTACTAGGCTGATCGGAATACCATGAGCATAAAACCAATGCGATCCACTGGCATGACAGGCCAGTCTTCCAGGCGAGGAATGTGAGTCACTCCGAAAACATACCTACAACAGTTTGACAACATGATCAGAAATCGCAATGAAAAGTAACATCACAGTATTAAAAAATAAAATGGACTGATTCGTTTACAGGGATGTCTATAATCCCCCCCTGTACTAGTATTAACTCAAATCCATGGAGTTTGTTTTTACTGCTATTTTATGATCATTGAATAATAAATGATTACTGGTACTACAAACAAGCATGCATCAGAAACCAACCACACCACCACATCCCAACACCCCCCCCAATCTCTTTTTGGAATAAAGAGAAGAATATTTGGATAAATTAGTAAATGAATAGACACAAAATTCAATTCTAGTCTTTTGAGAAACAGAAGGAAAACTAACCACAGAACTATATCAGTTTCTTCAAGAGATCGATTTTGCTTAACCCAAGTAGCCAATCCTTCCCCAACTCTTGGATTTTGATTTGGAAACTCCCCTCCAGGATACATTTCATCACGTGCATAAGGAGTGACCCAGAGGTTATGTTTTAAGAAGGCAGCTCTTCTCAAAAATTTAGCCTCAGAACCAGCTAACGGTAAACAATTTGAACCAGGTAATAGCTTATAACCAGTTAGCTGCCCAGTCCGGTTAACTGTTCTTGTGTTTCTTATCTAAAAAATGAAATGGCAAATATCAGTGAAACAATCAGTTTAATAGTTTATTAAAGAATATGTATCATGTCAAT
>JANKKB010029279.1:0-21461 GCA_026225775.1 Bursera palmeri | reverse complement strand
CAAAAGAAGGGAAAAAGATTTGATCCGCAATTGTTACTTTGGTGATTATACCAAAGAGGTGTACTTTTCCCAACAATTTGTTAGGAATACTATCGAAAATAAAATTGACTAATGTTGAATTTCCTCCTAACCTCATGATGCTAACTCTATCCTGGTCAAGACTAGAAGCTGATCCAATGCCAGTGCTGGGACGGTTGGCTCACCTGCACATGCTTAGGCTTTTCGGTTCCTCCTATAAGGGGAGTATAATGACATGTAAAAGTGGGGGATTTCCCAAACTGCTGGTCTTGAAACTGTGGAATCTAGATAAGCTCACGAAGCTGCAAGTGGAGGAAGGAGCCATGCCTTGCCTTAGAGAATTAGAAGTCAGGCGTTGCCGCATGCTTGGGAAGTCATCACGGTTGCAACATTTGACCACTTTGAAAAAAGTAGCCTTGATAGAGACGGGGTTAGCAGTTTCGAACTTCGTTGGAAGAGAGAAAAGAGATCTACATATATATAAAAGATGATTTGATAACGACGTTTTCCTCCTCCAGTAGCATCGCCGCCGCCGGTAAGTCTTCTCAATCTCCTCGCATCTTGTAAACTTTCTTCATCTTCTAATTTTAAAATCTTCAAAATTAAACACACTACCACATGAAAACCTCTACAAGATAAGAGGGAGCAGAAGGTACGGAAAGCCCTCTTCCGGCTTCTTCAGCTGAGATGAGACCACCATATGAGTATTCTTTTTAAACACTAATTAAATTATATGTCAATCAATGTCACCACAGCATTAATAAAGTTTCAAAATTCAATGAATTTTCATCATTCTAATTTGTAATAAGTTGATATGGACGCTTTATATTAATAAATCAGATCTGTGTGTTTGTAGCATTGCCCTTATTCTGTGATTTTTTTTTTTATGACTCTCTCCCTCTCTCTCTCTCTTATATATATTGATATTTATGGTTCTATTATTACATTATTATACAACGATGTGCTTAATTATATTATCTCAATCATGAGTATATGAAAAGTATGAATTTAGAGATAAAAGAATGTTAATGGATTATGTTAGACTGAGTTTTAGAGAATAAAATTTCTATGAATGGAAAGCTATTATTACTTTTTAAGTATTTTAGTAAACTAAATGGAATGTTGAGTATGACTTCTACAGTAAAATTACCAACTTTCTGCATCAGTTGCAAGGTCTTCATTCATTCGAATGTATGAAAATTAGGATCTCTACATACATGACAAGCATGCTTCAATTCAGCCAAATAAAATGAAAGATTCTCTCCTTCAAAAACACCAATACTCCACAAAACAACTAAGGGAAGCCAAATTCACATAATACAAACAAAATTCCACTCACCATTTCTCTGCAGAGTTATGAAGGCTCAAATGGAAGTATCATTCCAGATGAGGCACCATAGAACAATAATAAGTTTCACAGAGAATTGGCTTTACTCATTGAAAGGTTTCTTCTGTTTCTCTATCTTGGGAAAATCAATAGCATCTTCCAATTTCAACACTCGTATGCATTTACAGAAATATGAGAAATCTGTTTATATCCCGAGTATCCACACTCAACAAAAAGAAGTTGCTCTTAAAAACAGAATAACAACATAAAAGTGCAAACTAGAAAATATAAAATGAAGATTATCTTTGTAGAGACTGTATAGGAAATGAATCATTGATTAGGGAATTCCAAATCGCACATACAAAACTTTTCACTCATAGGCTAAAACTCTCCTAGCTAAAATTATTAAGGTCTCAAAAAAGAAGTGGTCTCATAAGTGAATTGACTTTTCAGAAGTCTTCATCTCTTTGAATGTTTGCCAATTCACCTTTTCCACATCTTCTATTAACTTCTTCTAATCTGCCAACTTCGTGCTGCTCCTTTTAAATTGGTATTGCCAGGTTGCACTTCATGCTAACTTCCCAGGAATTGTCAACACTTCACAACCGATCCAGAATAACTGATTTAGATTCAAAAATAATCATACACCTTTCATTTGTCATCCTGCTCTCCTAAAACCTATAATCTTTAGATTTGTTTTATTTGAAAACTACACCTATCATGAAGTTTCTCTTGCCCTTATAAGTCAACTTGCTGCCAGGTATTTTCAGTTATGCAGCTGCCCATGACTTGGTCTAAATTCTGACATTCTTGCTGCCTGTATTCATGAACCTGTTGTGTTTCATGAGCATATGCGTATGCATGTCATAGACATTCCATTTTTTAATGAAATAATTAAGCTTTAAACAATACCTTTACCAAGAGTTTTGCGAGATGATTGCTGTAAAAGAGTACTTACATGTCTTCCATCCTCTTCGAACGATCACCCTGCTCTTTCCATAACTCCTCAACAAGGCTCTCCAATTGCTTGATCTTTTCTCCTTGAGCTCGCATTTTTTTGCTCAGTTCTATGTTGGTCTCCTAGATATTCCCAAGATTAAGAGAGAGAATTCATAAGATACTTCAAAGTTTTAGCATATCAAATTTCAAGGAAAAAATTCTCAACCTCGTAGGCAAGGAAATCAAAAGAATATAGTACCAAGACACAATTAGTTTAGGGATTCAATGCATATGTTGATATATTCATAATTGATGACTGACAATACCATTAAGCCTTTGTCTGTACAACAATTAGACTCACTTCGATAAGAAAATTAAAATATCATTTTGACCGTACACACAAAACCAATGAATCCCAATAATATTAAAACTTAATAATGAGTTTCAGTAGCTATATTTGAAACAAAAAGCAAATACAACATATCAGAAACCATTCCATGTCATTAATAAATTTGTAAACCGAGTGAAATTGGCATACCGTCTCAAACCCATTGTCTGCAATTAATCAAATTGCAGTAATTAGTTTCAGTAACCTTAATACAGATTTGATTAGACGGAAACAGGATGCTATACTAAACATTTAGATTCCATTTGATCTATGATTGATTGGCTCAACAAATCACAACTGAACCTCAATCTAGTCAGATCATAATGAATAGAGGTCCTCATTCAGTTGCTTACAACCCTAACTCTATCGATACCACCAAAAAAAAAAAAAAAGAAAAAAAAAAAGACATCAATGCAAGAGAAATATTACATTGCGTTAATCACTAATGTATTTTAATATTCCTGTACAATGTTTCAAATCACAAAATGAAGCAAATGGATTACATTTCTTAAAGGAAATATTACCAACTTACCATCAAAGTCAAGTCTTGTCCTTCAATTGCATCTTTGGATGTCAAGTCATGTTCCTCTTCTGAATCCGTCGATATAGAGTCTTCTACTCCATCTGAATCAATGTCTTCGTAGAAAAAACCATCATAAGGAGGTACCTATTAAACAAATAGCATCAACTTAATCATATATTAATACACAATTCAGATTGAAAAAAAAGGGAACACTTTTACAAGTTTTCTACATCGATTCCCCAACCTACAGCCACAAATCTTTACCAGAATGGATTCCTACCTCTGGTCTTTTTGCAGCTTTGAGTTGGAGGAACAAAGGAGAATCAAACTTGGGAGGCTTTAAGACTGCATATGCTCCTACATTATCGAATCCTCCAAACCGCATACCAGAAGTTGCAAGAGAAGTTGCGAATTGTACAATTAAGAATAAACACAGAAAGACAGAAAGAGAAGCAAATAAATAACACGAAATAAAAATTGCACCAGTAAGCATTTTAGAACAGAAAGCAGGACAATACTACAAGAAAAACTAGTAGAGTGCAAAGGCACAGCAACAATATCCAAACCTTTGTTGGAGCACTGAATAAAGTACATAATTTCCCTGATGCTACATCATGATCTATGCTGAACCCATTCAACATATTTCTAGAATCATACTGATCAATCCTTGCATTGGGACCCTCATGTGATCTTATAATCAACTGCAAAAGCAACAGACAACAGCACATCCAGTCTTAGCATAGTAGTTCTTAATGTTAATAACTGTCAAAATAGTTAAAAAGTGAAGGAGGAGAGCAAGAACTTTTCACCAAACTAATACTGCATTTTGAATACCTAAAATTTTCTAATTTGCTTTTAGGAACAAAAAGCAAGAGCAGAACTCATACTTTCATTTCCGATTAGAGCAAAAGAGAAATGCAATAGTGGAATGCCACCAGCACAAGATAGCGTAATTTACACTGAGACCCTCAGGGTTTGGACAAATATCTTAGATCCAAAGGTTTCTAAAACTATCATATCCATACATTTTAACAAAAATTAATATTAACACCACTAAAACAACTTAAATATATTAAAAATAAGTGTCCAAGTGTATGTTCCAGAAACTCATGGGTCCAAGGTTGCACAAGAGATCAAGTTGAAAACGGTATATCGATAACATATGTAAACAGGAAAGAGAAAGTTCAGGGTAAATTCAACAACTAATGACAAAAGCCCACCCAATTCAAGTGTTGTTACCTTCAAATGGTTTTCACTCAAGAACTCCTCGGTGCAATCAGGACCCCAAAGTAGACCTAATTTTTTCTCTTTATTTTCTGAGAGCCCAGGTTCCAAAGATGGGTCAGACCATAGACCATCAGCCAATAAACCATTTTCAGGCACATCTTCCACAAATCTATTTACTTTAGCCAACTCTTTTAAAGACCCCAGAGATAAAGTATCCAACTTTCTTCTCTTCCCTCCAGAACTCTGTGCACTGGCACTACTGCATGCACTACGAAATAATCCCCCATTAGTTATGTAGGTGCTACTACCAATTATGGAGGCCAAGGGAAGTGCTTTGAAACTCTCCAAGCATTTATCACAGACAATTTTGCAATCTTTTTTGCCAAATTTAGTACATATCTCGGCCCAAAAACCATTTGTCAACATGCAATCCTTTGATTCACGATTCCCATGGAGTAAACATACTCTACGAGGCATCAAGACCTGTAATTCAGAAAGAACCGGTAATAAATTAGCTACATGCATTTAGCATAGACAATTTTGGTGATAAAAATTTCGAACACAGGCACCAAAAAAAAAGGGGGAAAAGTAAGGATTAGTATTGTTCCTTGAGAAAAACAAATGTGCTATTTCTCCAAAACAGATGTTTGAATTTCTTTAGAAAGATATCTCAAATGTTAAACTCATTGATTACAACAAAACATTATCAGACAATTTGACCATAAAAAGTAGAGCTTATCTTTAATTTTCCTATGCAAAAGAACAATTAGATAGTAACATAGTGCCAATTTACATGGATATAAGTCATATTAATATAAAATTTTCTAATATACTTTCTCCTCTGTCGTGTTAAGCCAGTGATAAACTTGTAAAGGCCAATAATAAAGTCAAAACACAAAAATAAATATAAAATTTCTGTCATACCTTCCACGCCAACAAAACTGAAAGTACTTCCAAACCCCATGAACCCCGACCAACAAAATTACCATTAAAGATGAAATATCGATGATCAGATGGAAATCCAGCATTTTCTTCAAAAAGGGAAATGAAATCATGAAACTGCCCATGATTGTCACCAACGACAACAATTTCTGAAACATCTCTAGCATGAATTTTCACACAGTTCTTTTCACCTCTCAAGATCTTTGATGCAGCATTAATCAACTTTTTCACCACAGCAACAGGCATTACATTTTGATACTCCATGAAGACCACTTAAAGGTAGAAATAAGAACCTGAATCCACTCCAGGGTTATACGACCATTTCGAGGCCATGAAATACAAGGCTTACTAGATGCTTGCTCTAGAGGGTCCAGCTCCTTAATCTTGCTCTCTATTTCCCCACCTACCAGTCCCTCTATAGTTGTCAAATCAACTTCAGCTTGAAGTTCTTCAAGTACACAGCGTTGACTTGCATCAAGTACGCATCGTTTACCAATTATATTGCATGCACTTCTTAACATCCCTAGCACTGCTTGCTTCTGCTGTTCATCTAAGTCTTGAAAAGTCGTCTCACATGCATAATCAAATACCTGCTCGGCCACAGCCACCTGCATAATATATTGCAACCATTCAATAAAAAGACCTGCCGCATAACATCGTTGCACTAAAAGACAATTCATTCATAAGTTTCAAGGGTTTGTTGATTTGATCATCCGAATGATGGAGATTCTTAAAATTTGCTGTCCTCTCCCTCGTCTTTCAATACAAACTAACAAAGCATTAAACCAATGCCCAAATGAAAAATTTTAAAGACTTACCACACCATCAACACTGGAACACCATAACTGATCTACATCAGCTTCTGTAACCTATAAAATTCATGAACACAATTTAAAAACCACAAAAAAAATAAAATAAAATAAAAATAAAAATAAATTCAACAAGCAAACGAGGGAAAAATAAAGTAATGTCATACTCTTTCCTTCTCTCTTACCGGTTTTGTTCGCGCATTGACCACTCCAAATGCTATTTCGAAAATGGTAAAAACACGGCGAAGATTCTCATCACTTAGTCTAACTAAATCCATTTCTTTGTTGATGATTCCCATGATCTCTTTTAAGTCATCAACTTCCCCTTGCAATAGGAGAAGATCCATTTCCTTTACCGCAAAGCCACCAAAAATAAATAAGTAAATTAATCAAAAACAAAAATTTTGAAAGCTGAAAATTGGAAAAAAAAAAAAGTGCAACAGAAAAAAAAAAACAGTAGAATTTTTCCGGAAATACTCTAAATCTTCAGAACTTTCAAACTCAGATTCTGCTTTAAAATGTGCACTAACATAATCCGTAAAATCAAATAATTACTACCAAACATGCTTTAATTATAGGAAAAATGTTTATATATATACAATCACTTCTTATAAAAGCACCAAAGAATAAAAAAAAAACACAGCTTGCGTAATGAACAACCGAAGCAAACACAACACGATGAACAAGAACAAGGATTGAGACTCACCGGTGACGGAGTAATCGCCAGATTAGATCTGCCTTGAGGGGCCGCCAAAGGTTAGGTTGGGAACGATACGGTCTACTTTGGGGGATTGCATTGTCGGTTTGGGGGATTAGGGACTTTGGCAGATAAACGACATTGTCGTTATACTGTAAACCACTTCGTGGTGTGTGTCGTTTTACTTGTTTAGCTGTCCAATGGGAAAGTTTCAATATACTCCCTGAGTTTGGCTAGATTTTTCAAAATAAACAGAGGTCGTTAATGATTTTTTAGGAAACTTTGAAGAGAAATTTTTTGACGATTTTCATGCGTAATTTTAAAATAAACTTTTTCTTTCAAAAAAATTTATTGTAGTTGTGGTTAATATCATATAG
Organism: Bursera palmeri; assembly: GCA_026225775.1. Taxonomy (NCBI): domain Eukaryota; kingdom Viridiplantae; phylum Streptophyta; class Magnoliopsida; order Sapindales; family Burseraceae; genus Bursera; species Bursera palmeri. The sequence goes on along the minus strand of JANKKB010029279.1, from coordinate 14,214 downwards.
ATCTTTTATTTTAGAATTTTATCAGAAATCTCCTATGTTTCCTCCCCTAAATGTCACCTTGTTACCACTAGAACACAGGCAACAGAAATTCATGTAAACTACTCAGACCTTAACATAGGCACATCAAAGCAAAGATTGCTGAAGGTGTTAGCTTGCTCGAAGATCCAAGCGATTCAGACAGTAAGAAATGAATAAATTTAGTACACTGCCTGTTAGCAGAGCTGGTAACCAACACAGAAATCAGAATCATTGTTACAGGATTTACACAGCAGCCAGCAAGTTTGGGGACTTTCCAGGCGGAAACTTATACTTCCTCGTCAGCCTGACCGTCTTCACTACTTCTCTTTCTTTTCTCTAGTGCCTTGAAACCTTCCACCCGATTTCCTAGAAATCTATCCACTACTGCTTTGATCTTCTCAAATGCTGCCTTGTTTTTCAAACTTAAGTTTTCTGTTGAAGCTGCGTATGCTATTTCCTGGATTTTCATCATTTCGGCCACCTGTAAAAGTTTGTATAAATACAACATTAACTTAAATGTAACAGTAAACATCGACTTAAAGTAGAAAAGAAAATGAAGACGCTTACTGATTCTTGAAACTGAGATGGAACAAATGCTTGCCTATGAAGCTTTTTCCGGGTAATTTTGGAGTACCAATGTGTGTATTCACTTTCATCCATGCCATCTCCATCTTCCACACCATGCACAATATTTTCTCGGCGATTTGACCACTCTTGCAACTCTAAATCCATTTTTTTAGATGAGTCGACCTCCATATCAAGTTCATTACTCTTCGTCTCTCTTCGCTGCACATCTTTAGGAATTACTTGATGCATGCCAAACTGCCTCAAACAACGATCAGGCAAATGCCATTCAGCTTTATCCATACAAATCAGGATCGTTCTAGATTTTCCCAGAAAAAAATCATCTCTAACATCTTCTGGTATGCCACTGTCAAAATCTTTGTAAGGAGTCCAATTAATCTGTTTGCACCAATCCGGATCATCAGATATCAAGCAATAACAATCCACATAACGAACTCGAATTTGAAAAACAAAATAAAACAAAAGGTTAAACACCTACATCAACTGGCTCCAACGCATCCAATTTCTGTCTGTACATAGCTACATCAGATTTAGCTTGATTATTTAGTTTCCCTTTCCAACGAAGAGCGAGTGGAAATTGATGGAACAGCTCTTGCTTAAGCTCCGGCCGGCCAACGTTAAGATGAAAGTAACTCCAACACTGACAATAAGTTCCTTCATATAATTAATCTAAAATGTTTTACAGCATCAATAAAACAAGTCATTATTCTACCGCTACACACAAATTTGCTCCAAAGTTACCGTGAGTTCAATCCCTCCCTCAAAGCCAACTTCTTAACAAAAAGCCACAACTTTCCCAGTTCCCAACCATTGTCAGGTTCATCAAGGGTCCAATTATTCAATTTTGCAAATGAAGTTCAAGACATTATCAATAATATTTCATGTTCTTTTCAATTTCAATATCTTAAAAAAATAAAAAAGGTAATTTTTTCCCGTAACCAATACAATGCAACTCACCTGAAGCAGTGTCAAAGAGCCACTAACAGTACACTGTGATTTCATGGAAGCTTTACCAAGCTGTCTATACAAGAACGCCAGAGCCGCCGCTCCCCAAGCATACTGGCCTGCCTTCTCAAAATCCTTGAACAATGGCAAATACAATAACGGAACAAGATTCCCCGACGTCGTCGCGAATATCGTGCTCCCTACCAAGTACAATAGAAACGCTCGCGTCCTCTGCTCCACCTCCTCCTCGCTCCCATCCTTTGGACACTCGCAAAAATTATCCTTCAACCAGCTCAGCTTCACCATACCTCCTTTGATCTCTTTCGCATCCGAATTCGGCGCTTTACCCAACAATTTCTCGCAAATCTCCACCTGCGTACCCAAGAAAGCGTTGTCTCTCACCACGGCGTCCCCGTCGATGCGCAGTCCGAGAATCCGCGCCACCTCGTCGAGCGTGATAGTGATCTCGCCGTGCGGTAGATGGAACGTGTTGGTTTCACGTCTCCACCGCTCGACCAGAGCCGATATGAGCGGATTGTTCAGGCTGATTTGTCCGATCAATCTGAACCGTCCAAAGCCGGCTTTCGAGACCAGATCGATTTGCTTCTTCGTCAGCTTCCAGCCGTCGATTTTCGAGGTGTGCTCGTGACAACGCAGCGTGCCGCGGTCTTGGCCTTCCCATATCGCCGACGAGACGTGTTGCTCTTGCTCGTACAGGACGGACGGGTCGATTGGTCCCGGGAAAGTCGTCGGAGAGTCTTCGAGACTCATTTCGAATTAACGCTAAAGGATTGGAAAGCAAGCAAGCGGGTTGAAAGTCACCGGTAACGGTGGTATCGCCGGAGATGTAGCGCTGAGAAGTGGCGAAAGCAAGGTTGCGGACGGATTAGAGTGGATTGGGGATTTTGATTGTCGGTTAAGGGTAGGAATTTTGTTGCAGATAAACGACATCGTCGTTTTCCTGTAAACAACATTGTGTTGTATGTCGTTTAATTAATTTTCAAGGTCGGGATGTTTTGCAAAGTAACAAAGTAATCCCCGTAATTGTTAGAATACGACAAACATCCTTTCATGTAGCTGTTTTAGGGGTTTAGGTGATATTTATCCTTGAGTCTTGTAAAGCAAAATGAGTGAATTTATGACTGGATATAAATTTTATGTTTTTGTTCTAACAAATTTAGAAAAATAAATTGTTAGTTTTAATGTATAAGTAAAGATTTTGATATTTTATTTTGATGATATAAGTTTGGTAATGAACTCTAAAAATAATTGGTAATAAACTCTAGTTTCTTTTTTTTAAAACTTTCTAGCTGACTACTATTAAAACATTAAAAGATTATCGTGAACTTTTAGTAACCATCTTTTCCTTTTTTTTTGAATGCAAGCGTCTGGGCTAGCTTACGTATACCTTGACTAACTCTATTTTATATTTTACCAAAGTAAAATGGTTCATGCCCTCGGAATTGACCAATTTTTACACCGGTGAGTGTGGCTTCAAGGATGCATACCAAAAAGATTTAAACCTTGGAATTAGGAAAGAGTACACCTTCTAGTTTAAAACCTCCACCATTAAGCAATACTTTTGAGATTAAAAATTAAAAAGAGACTTACCCAAAGGTTGGTTTTATCATGGACAAAATCTATCCGTTTTGTTAACACTTTGTAACCACCTTCCACTATAGAATCACCAATTACCATAAATTTAAGCATCAATATATTCAAAGCTACGAGACTACATTTAGATACAACAAATTAAGGATTCAAATAATATTTTGTCTACCATATGAAGTAGTTATTAGTGGCAGTATTATATCAAAAGGGATGTTTGGGTTATTTTCGGAAATTATGAGAGTCAATTGATAAATTTCAGGCCTAAATATTAATCAACCATCGAAAACTTGGTGACAGTTTTAATGAGATAGATGTGCCCTCACGCTTAAGCTAGGGTCCACACCCGAATCAAGTATTCAGCACTACGGACGTCATACAGTGGCGCGTGCTAAGACACGCTCTAAAGCAGGCTGCGATCAAGCCGTCCACTTTTACAAAATGATATATGGGGCGGCCCGTGGTCCCATATAGTCGGTGGCCGTGGGAGGTCAGTGGGACCACCTTCCCACGCACCACGTCGGTCCTGTCACACGTAACCGCACACTTAAATCTGTTGAACTGTAACCGACTAACCGTACTACCTGTAGTAGTCAATGAAATATTGCCATGTCAGCATAATATTTTTGCGGGATTATTGAAAAAAATAATTACTAACAAAAAGTAGATAATTTCTTTACTATTTTGACATTTTAGTTGAAGCTCACGCTTCCCATAGTAAGTTTATCCTCTATTTTTTAATTTAAATAAAATTAATTGTAAAAATCTCTTTAAATCAAATTATGGAATTTATTTATCAATCATATTCATGAATTGATATAAATTTGATTCATTAATATTAAATATGTTTATTCAATTAATAATAAATTTATAATTCCAGGATTTGTTAAAGCATCACCTATGCTTAATGCACAAAATATATAAATTTTAAAAAAATTGAAAAACAAATTTTAAGAACTATGACATTTTTCATTTTAAGAATTATACGTGGACGTACATATTATTTCTATTTTCGTCCAACAATGCAACGTGGCAGAAACCAATTGGAGACAAAGCAAAACCGGAGAAATCTCACCGGACACAGACAGTCTCATTCCACCTCTTTCCTTTGTTCGGATTCGACACACAAACTCTTCTTTTCAATTTTCAATAAACAAGAAAAAGCAAGCTAACACAAATTTTAATTTATATTTTATTAAAAAAAATCTCAAAAATTCTCTTTTGTGACCGGTCAAGCCAACTTTTAAACAACAAAGAACGAACAAAAGTTGAGCTCAGATCGATCAATTCATTCGTTTCGCTTTCTCTATCTCCCTCTCTCTTTATCGGCGTCTCAAAACGACAATCGAATGGGTGTGTTTTATGTTCTTTTGATTTTCATTTAAATCTCTGATCTTAATCTGATTTATATTGTCTCTTACTCCGCTAATTGAGATTTTCCGTTTCGAAACGCTGGTGTTTTATGTGTGATCCGTTCACGTATTTGATATTAATCTGGTTTTTAATCCAGTTCGATTATAGCTAGAATACGTTATGCGTCAATTAATGGCTCGTTTATAAATTTAGTTCAATTTAATGCCATGTGGATGTGATGCGATTGATTTGTAACGATTTGAGGTTGATTTTAGGGTTTTTGAGCTGTTAATAACACTATAAATTTTAAATCTGAAGCAATTTTGCCGTTTTTGTAAGGTGTTCTGTTTTTTTTTTTTTTTTTAATTGTTTGATGGCTGAGAAAATGAAAGAAAATGAAGTTTAGGTAAAATTTGTAAATATCACCTCTAAATGCAGCTGACGGAGCCCTTTAGATCGGGAATACTGAATTATTAGACAGTGGAATTAGAGTTAGTTTAGATTACATGGATTAAGTGTGATTGGCATGATTAACAGTTTAGCTTAAGAAGGATTAGTTTTAAGTTGTGATTCTTATCGGTGATTTGTGGTTGATAAAAGGAAACTATTTTATTTACATTTAACGATTTTGAAGTTGTATATGTTGTTAATTTTGTTCAATTACTAATATGGGAACACCATACTTCCCCAGCTTCTCCAACAAAGAGCGAAGAATCTTGCTCGACTCAGCTTATTGATGGGGATGGTACATTTAACTTTACTGGAATTGAACATTTAATCAAGGAGGTGAAATTGACCGAATGTGGGCTGTCTTATGCTGTCGTTTCCATCATGGGACCTCAAAGTAGTGGTATGTTGTTTTTCTTCTTGAGTTAATGACTATGTTCTATGAACATAAATTTGAAAAAAGGTTTGCCAGTTTTTACTCAATAAACTTATTTTGAATAATATTGCATATTAGGCTTGGGTTAGAAGAGTATGACCCTTTTGAATAAATGCTATTTGATTCAGCTTTTGGTGCTACATTGTTGAAGCACGCTGAGATATGAGTGATTTTATTTCACTTTTCCCTGACAACATGATTGTCAGATTGATACGAAACATGGAATTCTTTTTCTGTATGATATTAGCGAGCTGTCTCTTTATTGTGTTTTGTTATTCATACTTCTGAGGATCTTTCTTTTTTCCTTTCTGTTTTGTTTGTTTTTTATTTGGTATTTTATAGCCTGCATAAGTCGTGTTGCACAAATATTAAAAGTTTTACTTTTCATGATTGTGACAGGGAAGAGCACATTATTAAATAATTTGTTTGGTACCAACTTCAGGGAAATGGATGCGTTTAGAGGAAGGTATGTTCTCTTAATACTCTAATGTTACTTCATTTTTTTTGTTAATTGGAGATCAAATGACTGCAAGAATGTGCTTCTTTAGGTCTCAAACCACTAAAGGTATTTGGCTAGCAAGATGTGCTGGCATTGAACCCTGTACACTTGTAATGGACTTGGAGGGTACTGATGGAAGAGAACGAGGAGAGGTACTTCTGCACACCCATATTCATTTTAACTTCATCCCATCTTAATTAGTGTGATATTCTTTCTTTCTTTTAGTTTTTTGCAGTAAAAGAAAGGAAAATCATTTGGAATTTGTTTTCATCACCATTTCACTTTTGTGTGTGTTGTTCAATGTATAACATATCATCTCAAATAATTCAAATATTCTCATGCATATATATATCCTAATTGTTCTCCTTGTGCTCTGTAATATTTTTCTTGCTTCACTTTTCTGTTTCCTCACCCCTAATAATTGGCCATAAATTTTTTGCGCTATGAAAAAATGAAGTAGGTCTGCGGAAATATTTTAAGGCACAGTCATATGTTGTCTTAGCATTTGTTTGATTGTAATTACTTGGTCTGAAAAGTTAATTGAATCATAAAGCTGCAAAATATGACATGGAAATTTTGCTGGATGTAAAAGTCAAAGTAAAGGATGCAGTTTTTGTTTTCTTTCTTTATGTGTATACTGTGCACAGGTTTCCTTGTTATCCAGGATTTGAGAAATGACTATTTTATGGTCGGTATCAACTTTTTTTGTTATCAAGCGGAGAGATTGAAAGTAAGAGATCAGGATTTTTTGTCCAAAATAGTGAAATTCTAGAGTTGTGTTACGAATGTGGTGGAAATTATGATTGATCATTTTAATTGATACACTGGAATTGCTAGATATAATTGAATTTCATGATGCACCATTGTGGTTCATTCTTGTGGTTCTCATTTATTCGAAGTGCACTTTAGGCGTATAACTTCATTCACTTAATTCAGATTTTGGATTGTAGAATTGAAATTTTGGGTTGACAAGAGATGGATAGATTTATTGCTTGCTGACTTTTATCTGGTTTTCCTTTCAGGATGATACTGCCTTTGAGAAGCAAAGTGCCCTCTTTGCGCTTGCTGTTTCAGATATAGTGCTAATAAACATGTACGTTATTTTCCCTAGCAATATAAGGGTCCATTATTTGGAAGTTCCTTTTGCTATAGAAAAATCATAAGAAAAAATAATAAAAATCATTTGAGTTGGTCATCCTTTGCCTTGTCAGTGATCTTCTTAATGAAATTTAATGTAGGTGGTGTCATGACATTGGCCGTGAGCAAGCTGCAAATAAACCACTTTTAAAGACTGTATTCCAGGTAATCTACATCTACTACCTTTAGCAACCAGTATTATGAACATAAAAGTTTTGGTTTGTAAATGTATGGTGGAATGTGCTTACAGGTCATGATGCGGTTGTTTAGTCCACGTAAAACGACTTTGATGTTTGTCATACGTGACAAAACACGGGTGTGCTCCTTTCTCTATTGCATTTAATTGAATAGCTTGAGAGATCTAAGTTCTTTTATATTTTTTATTTACTTTTTGGTGTTTGTTGATCAATCTTTAAAATCTGGTTACACATTTACAAATTGATCTGATTTTTTATTTTTTTAATTTGTTTATAGACTCCATTGGAAAATTTAGAACCTGTTCTACGAGAAGATATTCAGAAGGTATAAGGATTTACTGCTGCATTTCATTTTGTTTTTCTAAATTGTCTTGAAGGTGTCTGGTTTTAATCATTATACTGTGTCCTTTTAATTGCAGATATGGGACTCTGTACCTAAGCCACAAGCCCACAAGGAAACTCCACTAAGTGAATTTTTTAATGTCAGTTTTAACGATCCAATAACTAATTGGGTGGTTCTTTCTTTTAAGGAGCAAATAATTACGTGTTTATAATGATGGTTTTATTGCTGATTAATACTGTCAGGTTGAAGTTGTTGCTCTCTCTAGTTATGAAGAAAAGGAAGAGCAATTCAAAGAGCAGGTTCCAGATGCTTTTTTAATGTCATTTAAGGGTTATTTTAAATTTTTATGAATTGAAATAATTATGTTTTGTTCCATAAGTAAGGGGTGATTTGCAATAATGACCTTGTAATATATATATGTATATATTTTAATTATCCCATTTGGTTATATGATTTTGCACAATTTGTTCATTGTATTGAAATCAAATAATATCATCTGCTGCTTTGTTTCTTTGGGGATCTAGATGCCTAGTTATTCAGATGTATCATGCGCAATATAATGTTGCCTATTAGTTGATTTTGTCTATTAATTTGGACCACAGAACTTTATTTTATACTCTTTCGGCTGAATGAATGCTTTTAACATATATTTGATTGTTTCATTTGATTTGTCATCAATGAAGGTTGCTAGTTTGAGGCAAAGATTCTTTCATTCTATTGCACCTGGAGGGCTTGCTGGAGATCGACGTGGTGTGGTTCCTGCTTCAGGGTTTGCTTTTAGTGCACAGGAAATATGGAAAGTCATTAAAGAGAATAAGGACCTTGACCTTCCTGCTCACAAGGTAATTTTGTAAACATCTTTTGTACAATGGGTTTCAGTAAACTATGTATAGTGTGTATGGTGTTGATGTTTTCCATAAAACACCTATTTCTAGGTCATGGTGGCTACTGTGCGCTGCGAAGAAATTGCAAATGAAAAGTATTCCACTTTCGCTGCAAATAAGGTATCCAATTTTTAATATTTTAGTTTTTTGTTGGTTTTTTTAATATTTTTGAACGTAGTTGACAGTCTATACTTCAGCACCAACTGAATTGTTTTCAAAATGCCACAGGAGTGGTGTGAATTGGAGGAGGCTGTGCAATTGCATCCGGTTTCTGGTTTTGGGAAGAAGCTCAGTTCAATTCTTGAAACTTGCCTATCAGGGTAAGAACTTTTCATTTTGTTATCTAAATTTTATTGTAGAACTATGTTTCATCCTTATGATAATAAGCATTATATTCACTATTTGTGTGCTTGGCAGACTAGGGTTAAATTAGGTAAAATATGTCAACTATGCATTTGAGGTGTTTGCAAAACATGTCTTTGATTTCTCCCAATTTATCAAGGTCTTTCTGGTTCATTTTGTTAGGTACGACACAGAGGTTCTGTATTTTGAAGAAGGTGTCAGATCTTCCAAGCGAAAGCAGCTTGAAGAAAAATTACTGCAAGTAATACATTATTGCACATTAAATCTGCAAATGAGTAGTTATTACCTTTTTTCTCTATAGATATCCACAGTGGCAATAAATTAAGGATGTTTGAATATGGTTCATTTTTTAGGCTCTTCTGGGCCTTATTCGGTCCAGTGGGACTGCGCTTTCTGTAAAACAAGTGTTTGTTTTATAAATAAGTTGAACAAGTTTCATTTGACTTACTTTTATTGTTGCTTGTCCTATTTTCATAGCTTGTCCAACCAGCATTCCTATCTATGTTGGCACATATAAGGTCTGAAACTGTAGATAACTTCAAGGATGCATTTGATAAGTCATTGAGTGGAGGGGAAGGGTTTGCTTCAGCTGCTCGCCGTTGCTTGGAGTCTTACATGGCTCTATTTGATGAACGATGTGCAGGTATATAACGTATGATTATGGCATTTTGCTTGTCAAGGAGATTGGGATTGCAAACCTAACAAACAAACAAAAGCCACAAAATTTAATGAAATAGAGAAATTCTTAAAACCAAAGACTGGCGGATGTGTTGTGTATGGTAGACATTGGTCAGGATTAACTTTTGGTTTATTTATTTATATTTTAATGTGTGGAAGGAGTGAAATTTGAGATGTTATGTTGGGGACTGGGCTTCAGAGCAATGAGCTTGGAGTAGATTTGCTTACTCAATTACAATTTCTTATTTGATTGGTTTCAGATGTCATAATTGAACAAGCAAACTGGGACACGTCTAAAGTACGGGATAAGCTCCAACGAGACATAGATGCACATATTGCATCTGTCCGTGCTGCAAAGCTGGCTGAACTTACTACTTTCTTTGAGGTATTTGGTTCCTTCCTTTTGGATTTTTCACTTCCTAGGTGATTGCCTTTAGTGCAAAGCAAAAAAATGAATAATGACAATTCTGTTTCAGGTCTTTGATTGAGTCCAAAAACATTATAGAAAAGTTTATATCATGATTATGCAAGAAAAAATTATGATGAATGATAGCCTTTGAGACCCCCCTATTGACTTATATGTAACATCAGAAGAAACTTTTCCCAGCAGTGCTCTGCCTAAAATTTTTGGTAGGTCAAAGTGATGTCCCTGAGACCTTACTGATGGCAATACTGTGTTTGCAGTCAAAACTAAATGAAGCATTATCAGGGCCTGTGGAAGCACTGTTAGATGGAGCGAATAATGAGACATGGCCAGCAATAAGGAAACTTCTTCAGAAAGAGACTGAATCAGCTGTCTCTGGACTATCTAGTGCACTTTCTGGTTTTGACATGGATGAAGAAACTAAGGAAAAAATGCTTGCAAGTCTTGAGAATCGTGCAAAGGGTGTGGTTGAAGCAAAATCACGAGAAGAAGCTGGAAGAGTGTTGAACCGAATGAAGGATAGGTATAATCTCCTTGCAATTATTGATTTAAACTGTTTGATTTCTTTAAGTTTCTTATAGGCATTAACTATAAAACTGCAATCAGGTTTACAACATTATTCAGCCATGATTCAGATTCAATGCCACGTGTTTGGACTGGTAAAGAAGATATTCGAGCCATCACTAAAACTGCTCGCTCTGCGGTATTGACAATTTGTTAAAATCAAGTTTTGAATCTTAATGTTTGTATTTCATTGGGTTCCCTTTTAATCATCTTTATGTTGCTTAACAGTCCTTAAAACTGCTTTCTGTTATGGCTGTGATCCGTTTGGATGACGAGACTGATAATATTGAGAGTACGCTATCTGTTGCTTTGGTGGATTCCACAAACAGTGCTGTTACCAATAGGGATATTATGAAATATGATCCTCTAGCCTCAAGCACTTGGGAACAGGTAACTTTATTTTGCTGATATTTTTTTCTTCTGATATTTATTGAATGCTTGAATCAAAAGCCAAAATGGAAAAATTAATTTAAAAAATAAGAAGTGGTACTATCAAACTTCCATATATTCTGTGATGTTTGGATATTGAAATTATTTTAACATCTGCAAACTGCTTGATTGGGAGCATCATAGCTTCCACACTTGTTGCTTTGTTATTCTGGTAATTGGGGTTTGACCTGGTAAATCATGAATGTTCGATCTATGTGATAATTATGGAGAGACTCTCAGGTAAATGCAAGCCATATACTACTGCATTGGTTTTAATCTTCTTCATGTATCATCTCTTTCATGCATCTTTTGCTGGAGCATCTTCTTTTTTTCAATGAGTGGTTGTTGATGCTGCGGATTTTCTGATACAGGTTCCACCTTCTAAAACATTGATCACACCTGTTCAGTGCAAAAATTTGTGGAGGCAGTTCAAGACAGAGACAGAGTATTTTGTTACTCAGGCCATTTCTGCTCAGGCATGATATTTTACTTAGTAGTCAATTTGAAGTCTCATTTTATGTTTACATGCATTAGATTTTATAATAATTGTGCAAACCAGCATTCTTGTGGCTTGGTTCTGTAGGGTAGGGGTTATTGTTTCTACTCAAGAACCTCTGCATTGCCACTGATGGTGCCTTATTCATTTGTCCTCCTTTATTCTTAAAAATATATTCAGGAAGCCAACAAGCGCAATAACAACTGGTTACCACCTCCCTGGGCAATTGTTGCCTTGGTTGTCCTTGGATTTAATGAATTCATGACTCTTTTGAGGTATTTATCTTCAATGTAATTGTGGGTGTTTGAGCATTACGACTCATGTGCATACTAATATTTCCTAACGTTGGTATCTTCTAATGGCAGAAATCCACTTTATCTACTCGTAATCTTTGTTGGTTATTTACTCATCAAAGCCCTGTGGGTGCAGTTGGACATTTCTAATGAATTCCGTCATGGCGCTGTAAGTATCGTTATACTTTAATTGTGAAATATTTTAAAACCCATTTATCAGCTTTAGAAGTTGAAGTTTGAGATTAAGTCCTCAATTATAACAAAATTGTACTGTGAAAGCAAACAATTTCTAAGCTCCATCTGATTAAAGTCCCAAAGCAATTTCTTTAAGATGGTCTAGTTATTTGTGTATCTCTTCTGTGAAAGTACAGATGCGACCTTATTGCCAGTAATCTAATTTCCCTGTGTGTAAGATTAAAGTCGGAATAGTGGCTGTATTTTGTTCTATGTGAGTTTTTTTTTTTACCTGTTTTCATTGTCATTTGGTGCTGGAGCAATATGTGTGCAATAAAATTCAAACGATAAAAGGTGACCATCTGAATCAAACCATTGCACAGCCACCTTTATAATTATTCTTTTGTAATTTTTCAACTTACAGTGCTACTAAAACTTAGATCTTTTAACTCTTCATTGATGATGTGTGTGCAAACTTTCAGTTGCCTGGGCTTCTTTCCTTGTCCACCAAATTCCTTCCCACTGTCATGAACCTTCTGAAGAAACTAGCCGAGGAGGGACAAGTGGCTGCAACTAATGTTACCCAGGGAAACCCTGGTGCAGCATCAAAGAACTATCAGAACGGGGTAAGCCCTAGCAGTGAATTGTCATCAAGTGCCTCATCTGAAGTAACCTCATCCGGAAACGGTGCTGAATACTCAAGTCCATCAAAAGAAGACTAGTAAGGTCCTGAATTGTACCTTCTTTGACTTCAAAGATGCCGGTGTTCTGCTCTCATTCAAGAGGGCTTTTCGCTGTGTTTTGTCCACGAATTTACTCTCTTTCAGAATGCAAGAGCTTATTTATCCTAAAGGCATGAATTTTTGTGCAAGTGCCGCATGCATACAGGGGGCTAAGGTTTGCTGCAAAACGGCCCCCATTTAATAGTAATCTTAAGTTTCAATATAGGTTTCTATTTTGCTTATTGATTGTGAGAGAAGCTTAGCGGCTTCTCCTTATACTACTGCCTTACCTTGATGGCTTTTTGTTAGTTTTCTGTGCACCCAATTTTGTATCGTGTGTAACCGAACACTCTTTGATTGTATGTAAGACCCAGATTTGTGGTTTCTTTTCCTTTTTTCTTGCTTATTCTTTTGCTTTCTTGATCAAACGGCACCTCTCAATCGAGGTCCCCATTTATATTATAGATAATCATAACTATAGCTTCAAATTATTGGGCTTGACGGGTGTTAGTGTTACATAATATGATTTTATTAGTTGGTTGTATCGGTGACATGATATTGTAGACTCTCTCCTTAATTTAAGTCTTCTATGTATAACATCAAGAGAGTCGGAATTATTAAATAAGAGCAAACGAGTCATAGATTTATCATCCTTATGACATTGTTGAGAAATTTTTCTGTGATCTTTACTGAAAATGGTAGATAACCTTCATTTAAGTTCTAAGAACCAAAGAAGTTGCAAAAGCAGCGTGGTAATTAATCTATACCAAATTTGAAGGTCCTTGACTGTTTAGTCAACCTTGAATGCTAATGTTGTTGTACTATCAGCACATCACGAATCAACCAAATATGACTTCATTATTAAAGAGATATTGTGGATGTAGAAGTCGGAATTCGTGCAATGTGAAGACTAATATCATTTTCTGAAGCGTACACTTTGGCATTTTTGAATTCCGAGTTTTGAAATTTGAAGTGAGAAACCTGAGGGGAACTAAGCACCAAAAATCTCATTAAATTTGGGTCATATTCACCAACTCATATATAGGTGTATGATAATTAATAAGTGTGCATGACCCTATGATACTGATGGTTCACTAAAAATAGTGAATATCTTTAAAAAAAAAAAAAAAAATCAATATTTGGGGTCATACTATACTCTACATTCGGTGTATCAATGTACCTTTTTTTATTTTACAAAAAAAAAAAAAGGGCAAGGCACCATGTAAAAAGAAAATGTGCAGAAAAGTAGAGAATGTTAAAAAAGTTGAAATAACTTTTTTTTTGCATATATTTTTCATTTTTTTACAAAATAAGAAATTGGTGTATTAATACATGTGTATTGTATCTAAAACTCAATATTTAGAATAATAACATAAATATTTAAAAAAAATTGATAAAAATTGCATAGAATTTTATCTCTTCATAATCTATCAATAGGTTTGCGTGAATTTATATGTACTCTTTTGTTTAACATTTTAGAGGTCTTTTATTTCCCCTTTTCGAATCAATTATTATTTTTAAATTGGGACAATTTTAAATAGTACCCTTGTGTTTTGACATAATTTTAAGTAGAAAGTAAGTTTATCATTTTCATCAACAAGACCCCTGAGGTTTACTTT
>JANKKB010029278.1:0-21235 GCA_026225775.1 Bursera palmeri | reverse complement strand
TATTAAAAGAGATTTAATAAATGAATTAAATATTAAAATTTATTGAAATTACCTTCAAGTAAAGCTTACTTGTCAAAAATCTAGAGCCTAAAAAATCCTATTTGTCATCCTACATGTCAACTATACAAGCTCATACTTCAGAATTATATAGATATATAGATTGACTTGATAGTAAAAAAAAAAAATAATAATAACAGAAAAAAGCTCTACCTGAAATTAACACCTCATCGCATAACATTGTAACACCACGATTCTTGTTGTTTTTTTTAGTAACGCCCAACCCCCATTTCAATGGTTCCATTTGCAAGCCACTAACAGCTCCCTTGAATATAAATCAAAATGATCATTATACATTTATGAGAGTATTTAGATATTATATTTTAATAAATTTGTCTTATTATAGATACTTTACTACATCAAAATCAAAATAAATAAATAAAAGGTAAAAAAATTCTAAAAAGGTAAATAAATTAAAAAATAGTTTAATATTTTAAAAAAGTTAATAAATTAAAAAAGGGAAAGATACTGCACTTGTATATCAATATACCAACATCCAAGCATTTACTTAAATTTATAACTTTTTTAATTTATTAAATAATTTAAAAATATTATAACATTTTTTAATTTATTTACCTTTTCTGAAATATTATAATATTTTTAAATTTATTGACCTTTATTTAAAATGTTATAACATTTTTCAAAAATATTATAACATTTTTTAATTTATTGACCTTTTTTTAAAGATTATAACATTTTTTTAATTTATTGACCTTTATTTAAAATAATATAAACTTTTTTTAATTTATTAACCTAATTAAAAATATTATAACCTTTTTTTAATTTATTTACCTTTATTTAAAATAATATAAACTTTTTTTAATTTATTTACCTTTTTAGATTTTGTTTTACATTTTCTTAATTTATTTGGATTTTCATATAATAAAATTATTATACTAAGATAAATTTATTAAAATGTAATATCTAAATTAATATCAGAAGGGTATAATGGTCATTTTGATTTATGTTAAAGTGAGATGTTAGTGACTTGCAAAAGGAACCGTTATAGTGGGAGCTAGGTGTGACTTAAAAAAAAACGGGGTGCCCATGTTACTTAAATCATACCTTGGGGATGTGTAATATTTATGTAAAGAGTTTTTGCTCTACATTAAAATCTCTATTATCCGGCTAAATTAATCTCCTATTTATTCGAAATTGACTTGATAGTAAAAAAAAAGTTTTACCACAAATCAGGACCTCATCACATAACATTGTATAGGGGAAAAACCAAACACATTCTCAAGGTGTGACCACTAAACCACTAACATCTCACTTGAATATAAATTAAAATGACTATTTTACGCTTATAATAATATTTAGATATTATATTTTAATATAGAAAAAGATTTTAATATTTTTAATAAAAGTTAAATACATTAAAACAATGTTATATTTTTACAAGGTTAATAAATTAAAAAAGGATATAACATTTTAAAAAAATAATAAATTAAAAAAGTTATAATATTTTTAAAAAATGTATAAATTTTAAAAAAGTTAATAAATAAAAAAAGGTTATAATATTTTTAAAAGGTTAATAAATGAAAAAAATTATAATATTTAAAAAAGGCCTAGGCTATTAGGACTTAATTTTACACACTCTTTGATAGCCATTGATCTTTCTGATCTAATGGTAAAAAAAATTGCTGAGTTGACATAAAAAAAGTCACTTTTTAACTTCTCTTTTTCATCCATGGATTGCAGTAAATTAATGGCTATTAAGGAGTGTATGAAATTAAGTCCCAATAGCCTGACCCTTTAAAAAAAGGTTATAAATTTAACTAAATGTTGGGATATCGGTATATTGATATACAATTGCAGTATTTTTTTTAAAGATTTATTTTGACTTTCATATCAAATAAAAAACCATTTTATGACTTTTTTTTAATTTGTTTGCCTTTTTTTAAAAAATGTTATAACCTTTTTAATTAATTTACCCTTTTTAAAAAATATTATGGCATTTTTTAATATTATTAACCTTTTAAAAATATTATAAACTTTTTTAATTAATTTACCTTTTCTTAAAATATTTTAACTTCTTTTTAATTTATTAACATTTTTATTTTTTACCTTTTTTAAAAGTATATAATCTTTTTTTAATTTATTAATATTTTTTCAAAATTTATTAACATTTTTTAAAAATATATAATCTTTTTTTAATTTATTAATATTTTTCAAAAATTTATTTACATTTTTAAAAAATATATAATCTTTTTTAATTTATTAATTTTCTTTAAATATTATAAACCTTTTCTTTAAATTTATGATTTTTTTCTAATTTATAAACGTTTTTTCTAAAAAAATATTATGAAATTTTTAATATATTAACCTTTTAAAAATATTATATATTTTTTTAATTTATCTATCTTTTTCTTAAATATTATAACTTTTTTTAATTTATATCTTTTATAATTTTTTAAATTCATTTTGATTTTGATATAATAAAAATATCTGTAATAAGATAAATTTATTAAAATAATATTTAAATACCTCATGCTATTGAGACTTAATTTTTTTGACTTAATTTTACATATTTTTTAACAGTTATTCATTTTTCTAATCTAATAGTGAAAAGAGTTACTGAATTGTATTATAAAAAAACTATTTTTTATCTTCTCTTTTCCATCCATAGATTATAAGTAAATCAATTGCTATCAAGGCATGTATAAAATTAAGTTATAATAATCTTATCCCATTTAAATATTATTAAATGGTATCTTGGTATAACGGTTTATTTGATTTATAAATGGTATAGTTGTAATTGAGTCTAGGTATTAATTTTTTTTTAAAAAGCAAATGATGGTTTTACTTAAGTTATACCGAGACCAGAGGGTGTGTATGTATTTTCATCCTCATCAAAACAAATGCTTCTTTCCGTTCCAATCAATATAAGAGTTTGTTTGGTTCGGTAAAAATACATTTAAAAATTACAATGGGAATAAAGTATTTTCATTTTTGTTGTTTAGTTGAATAAAAAGAGTTTGGGAATGAGAATCCCATTATCCCATAAAGGGAAATTAGTCATTCCCCTCCACCCCACATTAATCGGATTTAATTTCTGAGTGGAATCAAAATAAAAATAGCTTTTCACTTTTTTATATTTGAAAAAAAAGTTATAATAATTTAAAAAAAGTAAATTAATTTAAAATATATTATAATAGTTAAAAAAGATAAATAAATTAAAAAAGTTAAAATATTTTTAAAAAAGTTAATAAATTAAAAAATATTATAATATTTTAAAAAAAGGTTAATAAATTTAATAAAGTTTATAATATTTAGAAAAAAGTTAATAAATTAAAAAGGTTATAATATTTAAAAAAATTAATAAGTTAAAAAAATATTATAATATTTTTTAAAAATATAAAAAAATATAAAAAAAGATAGAAATTCATATTTTAAGATAATAATTATATTTTTTATTAATATTTATTTAATATATTTTAAAAAATAAGTAATTTAAAAATTTGATCTTTATAATTTAAACTGCTTCAATGAGAACATATTCTAATTCTATACTGAATCAAATAGGAGGGACGAATAACCATTTTCATTCCTATTTTTATTTCAAAACTTGAACCAGACGAACTCTAAGTGTATTTCAATTTGACAAAAATTGAATCTAACTAAATTTTAGGGGTGAAAATTAAAAAAATTCTCATATCAAAATCAAAATTAAATCATGGTTAACTAATCAAAATAATCTAAAACCCTACAAAACCACACCGAAGTTCCCTCCGTCACTCCGAGCAGCGGAGAATTTGACAAGTCGTTCTTTTTATTTGTTTTTTTCGTCTCTTCTGTCCGTAATCGTCCTCTCGCTATTTGGTAACCCGATGAATGCGCTTCGTCGAGTGGTGGCACAAATTGCATGCTCGCAGTCGGCAACAAAACGCATCATTTTGCATCGACCGGCTCTGCTTACTCAGTCTTACTCCACTCAAGGGTCGAGAAATGCCGAAGCAGTAGTATCGAAAGCGTCGGAGGTGGATGCTTGGCCTAGGCCGAGTGAGATTCCATTTCAGGTGAAGGTGGCCAACTCGGTGAACCTGATCGGTTTCGTGGACGCGCCTGTTCAGTTTGAGACTTCTCCTGATGGCAAGAATTGGGCTGGCACTGTCATCAGCCAGAATGTTTCTTCTCAATTTCCAAGTCTTTGGTATTTTACTTGATTTTCTGAATTACAAACTTAGTTGCTATTTTTTCTTTGAGCATATATTTCTTTTATTCACCTAAGATTGAGCTATTTACAGGCGGATAACCTGGTTTGGAGAATTGGGAGAGACGTAGAGGGTAGATTTTTGATAATATTTTATGAAATTTCACCAAGTCTTTTGATGATTTTCATAATTTTAGGAGGTTTTTGATGGTTTCATTGTATGTTACCCAAACTTAAGAGTGGCTCAGTAGAAAATGTCCATAATTCTGTGTTTTTTTTTTTTTTTTTTTTTTTTTTTTTTTTTTTTTTTTTTTTTTTGNTCCATAATTTTTTTTTTTTTTTTTTTTTTTTTTTTTTTTTTTTTTTTTTTTATGGATTTTTCTGATTTTAGGTAAAGGTCAGGGAGCTTAGTAGAAGTATCTTTGTCATAGTGTAGATTTTTATTTCTTTCTTGTTGACAAAACAAAATTTATTTGATATGTTTTTAGGGTCCCTGTAGTATTTGAAGGGGATTTGGCTCATATTGCTGCTTGTCATCTGAAGAAAAATGATCATGTACATATATCTGGACAACTCACTGCTGAACCACCTTCACCTAGTGCGCTTCATCATGCTGCCAATGTCCAGGTAAGAGATAGGTTACTGCTGTTCAATAATGAGATAATAGCCTAACCTAATTGTCACAGTTTCATACTAGGAGGAACTTTTGCACCTTCGAAATTACTATTTATTCTTCGTTTGGCCGGTTTTTAAGTTGAGAATTTGTCATCTTGTTTTGGCTTAACATCCAAGCTTTGATGATATTAGGTTATGGTCAGTAGTATCAACTTTGTTGAGCAATCTTCTCAATGGAGGAAGCCCTTTGCAACTCAAAAACAAGAGGAGGCAACTATACATTGTTCTGGTAAAAATATAATGTGTGGTTCTTATATCCATTGGTATGTTTGTCAACTTGTATGGAAAATGTGGGTTTCAAATAATTTGTATGGTTGCTATTCTAAAAATTTTCTGTAGGAATATTGGTAATTCATAATCTTGAAGCCAGTGTTTCTTTCTAAATCTTTTATAATAAGCTGGTTGATTGATACATGTTAAAATATTTAACAAATACACAATTGTTTGGTAAAAAATTCGAAATTCTTTCAAACATAAAACAGGGAAATAGCCTTAGTTAAGATACTGAAGACCATTATCTTTTTACCTCATGCCCGAGACTCTGTCTTATGATATCTTAGTATTATTTGGTGTTTCGCTGTTTTTCAGCTACCATGAAGAAAGATAGCAACTCAGCCTCAAGTCCATGGCGTGACCTCCTTGATAATCCAGAACAGTGGTGGGATTACCGTAGTCAAAAGCTCAGTGGATCGGTGATGACCCTTTTTTTTCGGATATGTCCTCTACATCCTTTTTAATCTTAGTGAAATCTTTGATTCCCTAGTTTAATTCAACAGGTAAAACCAGGACACCCTGACTTTAAACGCAAAGATGGTAGCCAGTCACTCTGGCTTAATCAGGCAAAGGGTTGGGTTTTTTCTGAACTTGAAACAGTGAAGTTTGATGTTCAGACTCCTAAATCAAAATATTCAGAGGCAGATAAAGGTATGAACCTTTGTTATATTTTGAATATTTTAGTTATATTTGTTAGATGTTGGCATAATTCAATCCAATAGTTAATTTAAAATGTTTGGTTTGAAATTGAAGCAATAGATTCTGATGTCCAGAATCCTAAATCAAATTACGGTAAGCCAAAAAAAGCTACGAATTTCCTTTTATACTGACAATTATTCATTGTATTTGCTATATATTGGTTTATTCGCTTTCTGTTTAATTTGAAAAGTTTTGGTAAATAGTTGACTGAATTGATTGTAACTGCAAAATGCTGAGCTTCACAGCCAAAATTTTTTGAAAATTTTCGAGGTGGAAATTTAAAATAAACAATTTGGATCCATGTTTTCTTATTGTGTTTCATGTAGAGTAGAGTCTAATAAATAAGTATTTATAAAGAATGCTTGAATTTCGTAACATCTGTATAGGAAACTAGCTTGTAGTTTTGGGTTGAAATATTGAAGATTGGCTTCCTTATATATGGGATTTTGTTTTTCATTTCCCCTTTACAACTGAACTTCCCTTTTCTTAAGCTCGTGCAAGCAATGAGAGTTATGAGCCTAGTAATTATATATATTCCTAAACTGTGGGATCTAGCAATGTTTTGTCTAGTGTTCAGATATGATAGATAGTGAAGGTTGAGTTGCAAAAAAAATTGCAAGAGTCCCTATCAAAAATTGAATATTTGGCTCTAAGATTTAGTAGAGCAAAACTCTCATTTTCCAAATAAAGAATTATTGGCGAAATAACAATTTGCCTTTGTTGATGCATGCTTTTCATATTTAGGAACATTGCTTTTAGTTCTTAAGTTCTCTTTACTTGTTGTACCTGTGGCAAAGAGTAGGCCTGGGATCCATAGCCACTTTTCTTCCTGAAGATTCTAACCTTTCCTTTATAAAGAAGTATAGTGACTCCTTTAAATGAATCTCTATTTATTTGTTTGTTTGTTTTAGGTCTAATGATTTAATTCTTCAGGACCTGTAGGACTTCGTAATACTTTTTATCGATTGGCAGTTTCTTGGCAACCTACTTTATTTTATTATATTTTTAAAAACATTTTTCTTATTAAAGGAAAAAGAGACAATGACCTACTTGTTATATTTTGACAAATCAGTGATCAATAGAACTTAAATAATTTAATTTTTTAGAGCATAATTGATACTTCTTCCTATATCTTTGAAGATTAATGAAAAGGGAATTTGAAAATTTCTTATTTAATGGCCCTTCTTAAAGTAAATTTTTGGAATCTCCACTAAGGTGGATAAGGTCTGCTTGATAAAGCAGTTATAAAAGCTTTCTTCTAGATGCATTTAGAAAAAATGAGCTTGCATTATGGAGGATCATAATATGTAATAAAAAATTTATAGAAGATGAGTTTGGACCGTATTACTTGTGTAGTGGACTTTTTGCCTTTAACTATGTGGTTTTTGATGTTTAGTGGATGAATCCTGGAAAGATTTGGTGGAAAATCCGAAAAAGTGGTGGGATAACAGATTGGATAAGGTGACTCTTTAGATTCAATTGGTTATCTCTCTCCCTCTTTCACACACACACAAAAAAAACACACACACACAAAAAAAACACTGATATGCTCCGTCACTACTCTTTGCAGATTAGCAAAAACTCTCCGGACTTTAAGCACAAAGAAACTGGTCAAGCACTCTGGCTTAGCAGTGCACCAGCTTGGGTGCCACCAAAGTTGCCTGCTGCAAGAAGTAGAAAAAGTGCGGCTTTCGAGAAGACTGACACACTGCCGTCTTGAGCCATGGAAGGGATTGTATTGTAAGTCATCAATTATTTTAGGTTAGGTCTAAACATTTTTCAGTTGTATGCATTTTTTTGACACTTTATGAATAAAATTATGATTCTAGTGGCATGGCATCCTGATGATATTTCACTCGAAAGCGTATTTTAATGTTTGGCTAACTTAATGAGTTTCAGATCCCAAATGCAACATGATTAAAGACTCCTAAAGGATAACGCACTACATTCCACGAGCCTCACATGATGTATGTTAAATTTCTTTCAACAAGTTTGTTTTGTGAAGTTCTATAAGTCGTATGATTAAAAGGTGTCGTTTCTTATAGGTTTTTTGATAATTAGGGTATGGTACACCCAACCCATGAGAACTTCGGAGTGATATGGGTTCACTCAAAGTCACCCCATTGTAAGATAGGGTTAGGTTTGAAGAAACTCAAACCATCCATCAATCCAATATTTCAATTAGTAATTTAATTTAAAGTATTAATATTCTAATTTATAATATAAAAATAAAACCCATATCATATGCAATAAATTTAAACAAAGTAATATTTAATTTAAATTTTAATGAAATAAAAAATTAATTTTATTTTATGTAGGTGGATTGCTGGGTGATAGTTTTATTTGATTTTTTTTTTTATAAATAAAACTTGATTTACATTAAAATTTATTTCTTTTATTATATGTTTCAATATTAATAAACATTTAAAAAAATTAATAATTTTATATGGTAAATTTAGTTGATAGTAAATCAACGATTTATTATTTTTTGAAAAAGAATTTGTTGAATGTGCTTAATAATGCTGCATTTCCATATAGAATATCCATAAATTGATGTAAAACATTGTTCCAACACAATATATATTGAAAACATGGTGGAAATAGTTCCTTTTATTCAATAATAAATATTATTATAGTTTAATATCAAAGTATTTTTTTATCTAATTAACTTATAAATTTTTCCATTCTACTTCATCTTTCATTTCCTTTTTCGAGAAAAATGATTGTGATCATCATGAAATTGTGGCTCCGATACAATTAAAAATATATCATATTAGTAATCCAACTATACGAGGATCAGATAAATATCTAACATCAATATAACTAACTAATCCAAAATAAAGATTACTTATATTAGACAAACATAAAAAATATACGAGACAAATATAAATAACAAATTATAGCAATATTTTATACCAAATAAAATAATGAGTTTAAGATAAAATCGAGACTCGTCTCAAACGATGTCCTAAAACAGCTGAAATATTTGTTGTGTGAAAAAAAATTACAAAACCAAGTCTAATTAGAGAAGTAGGCTTTCGATTCAGCATTCGTGTCCGTAAAAGGTACACGCGGGCCCAAAACTAAGGATTTGCACTCCTTGCGTAAGAGAGAGCATCTATGTTATACAATCTTACCCATTGAGAATGAGTAACTCTATATAAACATGTTTGGTCTTTCATACTTTCCTTATGCGGGACAAGCATTTTTTCTTTAAATTTTTTCAACAGATGGATACACTTTGAGCAACAATTTTTCATTATTTTGAACATATAAGTATATGATTTTGATGTTCACGCGTATGATAATTCAAATCCACCAAAATATTCACTAACATAAAGTGAGTCCAAATCTTATTTAAGCTCCAAAATAGTTCGTCAAATTGTGTTAATAGCACAATTTTCCAACAAACATTGCCTAATACAAATAAAATGTGGCACTGTTGATGTAGCACATACATAACGTAATTAAGATATACCATAGTTAGTTTTGGAAATCATCCTATTTTTTAACAACAATAACAAAAATTATGATTATTAAAAACAAGATTATAACACCTAAAAATAAGTTAAAACCAACACATGCCAAAACCAAATCACGTCCCCTAGGGTTTTCCATGTCCTGTACATGACGTTGAACATGGGAAATTTGCCAATATAGCCACTTGGAGGGGGTCAAATTAAAAAATAGCCTCCCTCCACTAACTCTCTCACCACCCTAGCCAAAGCTATAGTAAATTTTGGTTTCAACCGATTATACCCCTATCTTCTTCGGTGAGTTTCCTTTTTTTCCTCACCCTTGACTGATTGTTGTGGTTGTTGCTATCGGGTAAGAGGTCGTTCAAATGGTTTGTTGGTTTAGTGTTGTTTCTGGTTTGCTTTCGTTGCTGGGTTATGTCCGAAAGAAGAAGAACAAGAAGAACAAGAGGCAGCAGGAGAAGTCGGGGAAGAAGAAGAAGGTCTGATATGGACCGTGAAGGTCTAACTCCAGGATCGTGGAGGTCTTCAAAATGTCAAATACACTACGGTCTTGATACTCGACCTCCACGGTCATTGTCAGACCTCCACGGTTCAAGATCTTGAATGGCGATCTCCACAGTTCTAGTTCAAACCGTAGAGGTCTGACAATGACCGTGGACAATTTCCACGGTCTGAACTAGAACCGTGGAGATCAATCTGCTCTTCCCCTTCTTCTTCTTCTTCCGGACAACATCAACACCCAGCAACAATAACATCCACAAACAAACAACAAAATAACTCAATCAACAACAAACCCATCCCCTCTTCCCTGGTAGATCCAGACATCAACAACCACAATCAAGGGGTGTAAGGAAAAATAGGGAAACCCACCGAATCGATCGCAAGGCGACGGCTGCCTGGTTGGTTGATTGGTTGAATAAAGGAGACAGGGGCATAAGTGACAGAAATCAATTTTACTGTAGATTTGGCTAGGCAGGTGAGAGAGTTAGTAGAAGGAGACTATTTTTTAATTTGACCCCCTCCAAGTGGCTATATTAACAAATTTCCCGTCTAACAACTTCTGCACACAAGTCAACCCAAATAAAACTTTCTTAGCGATTTAGTCTGGTCGAACACCTGAAAAGCTCTCGACCATGGTTTTTGGGGGTGTTTCAATGAAAAATTTCATTTTTTAATGACGGCATGAACAAAATAGAGCATTTGATGCCATCATATCTAAGACATAACGTACACTTAAACTTATATTTACTGTAATTAATATAAAATAAAATCATTAAATAATTAGAACCTAGTTATTAACATAATTTCAAACCTAAAATACTAGCTACCATAACCATAGATGGGAACAATAACAACTAACTTTTTATGTATATAATACAAAATATAATCACAAAACATCTATCTCGTAAGCCAAACATAAACCTCCCACATATTTTGAGCTATGGAGTCTCTATACCTACTCCATGCTTCCATTTTTCCGATGAACATGTTAACTTCAATTGTGGGCATGTTGTTCATCATCAACTTCAACATAACTCATGTCGCCTAAACAATCTATTAGGCCTATTTTGAAGTTGAATGAAATTGTATAAGGTATAACATGCCACAAGAATAAGACGTTGGTTTGGAAGACTAAAATTAGTTATCGACTTAAGAATTACAAATATTCTTTTCAACACCTCTCTAATGATAAATGCTTTTGGTTGAACAACTCTTAAGATCCAATAGGCACTCTCCTACTTCTCTGAATTCACTTAGATAATATCGTTTGCCTTTGTATGGATCAAAGAATCCTTTTGATATGTGCTTACGTTTATTGGCTTCTGAGCCGGGATCGAATGCGGGTCAATAGCGGATCAATCTTCCTACGCCAGCCTATTTTGTTAGATAGGATACGTAGGATACTTCAAGCGATCCTCGACCTCCTGTGTTAGGGAATTCGAGTTTCCCTGGACTCCTAAACTCACTAAGTGAACATGCAAATTCTCTGTTTTATTCATGGTTTTTAGTTCTATAAATAGAGTTTACGAGCCAGGTTATCAATAACTACTAGCAACACTGAACTGATAATACCAATCTATTATGCCTATCAAATGAATAAGCACAAATTATATTTGCCTAGTTAAGTGTGTCTTGTACTACCCTTTGACTCATTTGCAAAACCTTCCCATCCCGTGTACACATAAGTAAACATCATATCAAATGAACAAGCACAAATTATATTTTCGGTCACGTCTCCATGTCGGTTTGCTTGCTGGTCACTAAATTGTAACATGGGTGTCATGAATTGCTACAATGTATCTCTATAATAACTATGTTGTTAGAATAGTTATAAAAAATCATATATAAGTAGGAAGCTTAAACATGTATTTACTTTACCTGAAAAAATGGGAAATATTTGGGATTATCTCGTATTTTTAGAGGTGTTGCTTCAAGAATTCTTGGTTTTACAATGAGTGTGGATAACCAAATTAATCCATCAAACATACGCTTAAGTGGGCGACCAATAGTATTAGTTGATCGTTGGAACCTCTCACAGCAACTCGACAACGAACACTATGATATATTTTGTAGTATTTGTTTGTTTACTAATTAAGAGTTCATTTTGTGAAACAATATGGTATAGGGTACACTCTGTATGCACAAATTTGTTGGAAACAAGGGTAAAAGAAGTACTAAAGTATAACCATAGGCCACACAAATTATATAATCAATGCATTATGAAGGACCTTATAGGAAAGCCGAACAACAACCATGCCAGAAAAATTTACCAAGATCCTAATATCAATTTATGGCAACTGAAATACTCTTCAATGACGAAAGGGGCTAATATATAAATATCATAAAACATGCCTTTTGATCAAACTTTTGAATTAGATAAAACATGGATAACTCAGACGAGAGTAGCAATGCTTGAAAGAGTCATACCTTGCTTAGCTATAATGTTGTTATTCTAGTGGTAGAGGCCTTGAATTTGGAGGCTTGCTCCTCCCAAGTCCAAAGTTTGAACCCTCTTGGTGTACATCTTCTGATATAAAATCCAAGTCTGATTACGGGACACAGATCTTGTGGAATTAGTTGAGATGCGTGTAAATTAGTCCGAACACCCACGTTTCAAAAATATATATATTATCTATACCATTATCTTACTTTAAAATATCTCCAAAAGTCAACATTAAATGAATAAGAAATCAAATTTATTTACCATTTTTAAAACACGGACTATACCATCTTATTGCAACATTCAATTTAAAGAATAGTCAACTTTCTATCCACAACACTAATAACTAAATCAAACCCACCAAGAAAGAGTAAATACTTACATATATAAACGTAAAACCAAAGTTAGATGCCAAACAAAAACGTGATAACAAGTACTTGAAAGCTAATACTAAAAGGCTCTTCAATCTCTATAGCCATTATAATAACAATTTTAATCAATAAGCATCAACCATTCTCTAGTTACATGTTATCACATACCAATATTGTCACACAAAGAAAGAGTTTTAGTTGCAAGAAAAGAATCCCCATAAATGCAAGTTACAAGTGGCACTCTATGATACAAGAACATTAACTACAAGTGGCACTTTATAATACAAAGCAACTATATTAAATTTTGGGTAGACTTCCAAAATTAATACTTCAATGCGAGCCTATGAACAACCAACATATCAGCTTTTTTTTACTATACTTATGATTGAATGAAAAAGGGAGAAACTTGACCCTAAATGATCCTCTTCCTGTCATGTTGCTTTAGTTTAGTGAAACATAGTACAAGAACCAAGTGAATTCACCCAATTCTCTAGATAAATCTGCAAAAAATTTGACAAAAGTTCAGTTAAAAAATTAAGCACACATAAATAGAGGGCCAAAAGATTTTTTTTTTTTTTTCCTGATAAAATAGCTTCAATCACTGCCTAAAACTTCACTTTGACTAACACTTTAGATGTCAATAAAGTCAAATACTGATAATTTATACAGAGACAACAATACCCTATAAAGTCAAATGCTTTTTTATTGTTAGAAGTTTGATCAGAAAGATATAAACTTCTAGTTATTATTCATCTAAACCTACAATTCCTCCTAAAACCCATCGTAAGTGGCAGAGCACGCATACTATAAAATTATTTGAGCAAGTAAATAACATAAATATTTCATGTCTGAAAACAAATTGAAAATTAGAGATTGAAACAGGGCACAGGAGACTTATACAAAAACTTCTAAAACTTTAGCTTGAAATACAATTGAAACGATTTAAAATTCTTGAATCAACTACTAAGTTTTCGCAGTTTTCGCTAGGATTTGAAAGAACATCAATGTGGCATTTGAGCTATTTGAATTGATCACGGTAAAATGATGTCGATATGGTAATAAACAAATTTTTTTTTTACAATTTTAGCCAACAAAGGATATTTGCCGAAAAGTTTCCACCACCTTATGTCCTTACTTTAATTTATCTAACAAAGGATTTCAAAGTTTCCCGAAGTAATAGATTTCAGTTTTTTCTCCTCTGCTAACTTAACAATGCTTCAAATCATCTCAATACAGTGGGAATCATCAAAGAAATGACCTCCTAATACTTTTCCAAATTTCAATCATTTTATTCGTCATATGTCTTATGCCAGAACGAGGAGATAAACACCACATTGTCACTCCCAATGTCAAATCGCTAATCAGGAGCAATGCAGACTGCACAGCATTCACAGTTATGTTATACTTTCTTTGATACACCTATCCAAAGGAAACAATCTGACTAAAATGTCCCTTAATATACTTATATGATTTTCTCTCTCCAACTTTCAAAATACAAACCACGTCAGGTACCAAATAAAGATATACTGACGACAGCATTAAAGGTTGAAATCAGAAAAAGTAAAAAAAAAAATTGAGAAAACCAGAAAAATCATTTGAAAAATCATCAGAAAACAAGAAAATCATCGAAAAAACCATAGAAAATTGTCAAAAAAATTGTCAGAAAAATTAGATGTTGCCAGAAACGATGTCGAAAAACCCAAACCATTGAAAAAGTCACTGAAAATCGAGTATGATCTTGTGGTCTGATCCATAGGGTCATGATGTTTGAATCACAAAAAAAAAAAAATTAACGATTCTTGGGTTTTTTTACATGTTTTTGACTATTTTAATACTATAAAATTGATCTAAACTATTTCACTACTCCAACAATACCCATTTCAACAAATCATTCATCCCAATAAAAAACTCAATACCATTTCAAACAACAATGTGAGAAAGAACATAAATCACAAAAAACCTTTGAATTCTTATTATTACTACTAATCTTAGAAAGTGATTTTTTAGTAGTTGAAATAAAGTGATTTTATTGTTAGAATTTTATTGATATAAAATGCATATAAACAAGATCAAGTGAATACAATGAAATAAGTGGATCTAGAAATATGAAAAATTGACATTACCTATAACCAGTCGGTTTTTCTATGGAAATCTATTAAGAAATAACAAAACATAAATACGAGGGTATTTTCATCTCTCAGCAATCTTTAGATAAGGACTTACAAAAAAATTAGGCTATTTGGCTATTTTACAAACAACGCCATAATTTGGGATATTTCTTATAATTTCCCTAAGTTAATAGTTATAATGTTGATAACGTATTTTAAATTAAATATAAATGACAGGTGCTAGACAACTGAAAATAAACTGAGTTATATGAAATTAGATGACGACTGGAACATACGAAGAGAAGTAGGGCCATAAGAGTAAAATGAAGGAGAGGAAGAAAGCTAAAGTGGAAGAGTTGAAGAGCAAGAGAGGAGTGGAGAAAGCTAAAGTGGAAGACGTGAAGAGCAAGAGGAGAAAAATTCATTCAATCCCCAAAGGTTTCTCAATTGCTTGTATCATTTACTAAGGGTGAAGAGGCATTTTATGAAAGAGTTTTGCCGTCGGAGATTAGCAAGTGGACAGGAAACAACTCGTATTATTATTATTTTCAAGTAACAATAGAACCAAACTCATCTTTATCCGGAAGATCCAGAATCCTCATTGTTCTTTTTAAGGTCAGGTTTCCAAATCAAGAACTTATCTATGGCAGATTTATGGGCTGTTGTTACCAGGAGAGGTCTATGTCTAATGATTAATGCTATTCAAATCCTCAAATTGGTTTAGAGGAATTGATTATTTAACTACCTTTTATTGAACAGAAGTACCTTTAACATTCTGTCAAACAGAGTTAACTCCTTTTGTGGATTTAGCTATTCAATTTGATTGTGCAGGTATTAATTAATATATGTTGATTCAATACAGAGAATTGAATCCAATCTCAAAGAAGCAGCCCAAAAAATTAATTTCAGTAACATGGCTAACGAATTACAAGCTTTAATTTATATTATAACTCGCCACCCACTACTATTACTATATTACATATACACATCATCAAACTAGAAATTAACATCATAAAAACTCTCAGCTCAGCTCAGCTCGGACTCGGATTCATCCAGAGCGGCAACAAATGCAAATATATTAATCGATCATCATAACTCGCCTAATTAATTAAGTAATTGATTAATGTTGGACACAAATTTCCGAGTTTAATTTCGCTATTAGGAGGAAGAAGATAGAGTTGATAAGGTTGTAGCAAAGGAGGTTCTTGGCGTGGGAAATGCATGCTTTAGCACAACAGTTGGGAGAATGCTTGTCTTTCTCCTCTCTTGCTCTTTGATTAATTCACCTGCAAACAACTCTAGCTTGTCTAAGTTTGTGCTCTCCACCATCCTCTTTCCTTGGAAAAGTATGGATTCGTAAGTTTTCTGGGACAGCATTTCTTCCATTACACATGATATTTCTGTTCTTTTGTTGGATTTCAATGCGTTCTCTAATCTTCCTTGGTGATTCTTGGCTATGATGCCATTTGTCTGCAATTTACGACAAGATGTAGATATATATTTATTCACTTTAACTTTAAAGTTGAGCATGAACAGTAAAAAGGCTATGAATGCTATGAATACCTGAATCCGAGCATAAGTGGGTGTCCCACGTTGAGCAAAAGCCATTGAAACAGCTTGATCAACCTATCAGAATACCAATATAAAATTTGGTCATTAATCAATTACTAACAGGGACAAGGAAGGATGTTTATTCTATTAAAGATTCTGTTTGTGTTTCTGTTTCTATAGATTAGATTATATAAATAGTGTTAGGTGAAACTTTTATGATGGTCACCCCAACCACCATACATGAAGTACTTTTCTACAGAGTTTCTTCCTTTAGTAATTAGCTTATTGGACCATCACCATTCAATTGCCACTTACTTTTAATATAATAATTTAAATTAAATTAAGATTTCTTATTAAATTCTTCTCCTCCCAAATTAAGTTGATACATTTAAATTAAGAATAATTATAAAATTATATCTGTAGAAAATCTTTTGGAAAATGTTTTGTACCTTCGTTTTCAGGAACAAAAATTATTATTTTATTTGAGAAGAGAAGAAAAAGAGCAATCATTTTACCATATCGGAAGCTCCTTCACCGGCGACCCTAACGAATTGTGACGGCAACAATCTCTGTTTGCCTCCAACGCCGAAGTCCTCCTCTCCGTTTCCGAGAGACACCACCACCAGATCCTCAACGCCGTTACAAAACGGAAACTCCTGCTTGTTATTCAACACGTGGGTAATAGCGGCCGCCGTCGGGTTGTTCATCGCAATGCCCCCATCAACGGCCACGATCTTCGTCTTATGGTCGACCGACTTCATCTCCACCGCACCCATCACCACGGGGTCAGCAGCCGTGGCCAAACACACGTCCCTCATCTTGAAATCGTAGCCGTCCATTTCCAAAGCATCAGCGCGGGAAAACAGGAACGGGGCACACGTTGAGAGATCGTAGCACGTGATCAAAACCGGCTTCACAGTGTCTTTCAAAGTGTACTCACCGAAAGTCTTTCGCAACAATTTCTCAGCCTTGGCCGACCGGAGACACCGCCGCAGGATCCCACCACCAGCCGAAGACCGGAAAAGCCTCCGGCGATTCTCGGTGAGAAACCCGAGCGCCTGCTCTGCGGTGAACATGGGAGCGCCATCTTTCCCACGAGTAAAGAGCAACGCGGCGAGGATTCCTCCGGCACCCGAGCCGGCCACGACGTCGAAGTAGTCAGAAATACGGGCATTGGGGTTGCCTGATTTCTTACAAAGAAACGACTCCAAGTGCGCAAGCGATTTCCCGGCGAGAATACCGTCGGTGGCGCCACCTCCATCAATGGAAAGGATTCTAACCTTGCCATTAGCAACTTGCTTGTTGTATTTGGTCTGCTGAAGCTTAGGTTCATCGTAGCCGAAGAGGAACTTGTTCTCAAGAATTGAGAAGATTTCGTAGCTGAGCTTGTCCACGTCGAAGGCCGAGTCAAGCATGGGAGATACAGGTACTGCCGCCATAGCTTAGAACGAGTAAGAATATGAAAGCTGGTGAAGAAGTGAAGTTAGTTATCAAAGTTTGAGTCTTTGAGAAGAGTATTGTTGAAGATGAAGATGAAGATGAGTTGTTATATATATATACATATATATAGTGGAGAAGGAGAAGGAGAAGGAGAAGGAGAAGGTACAGTGTGTGTTCGTGGAGTAATTGTTTAATAAATAGTGTAAACGTCAAGGAACATTCCTTTCTTTGCCGATTAATCGCCGATTAGAAACCTTTTTCTTCTGCTTTCATTTTGTTACGTACATACATTACACATAAACCCTTTGCTTTATTTTGACCAACTCTTTTAAACTATAAATTTAAAATGTTAAAAATATTTTATAAATACTTTAAAATCTTTGCTTTCGTTCGATTTTATTTCCCTCCTTGGTACGCCCCAGTCCCACCATCATTCATTGCATGGTATATCATCAACTACGGATGGGCATGCCTCCATGTTTCTTTTACATTCCACCAACTTGTGCGTCATCCATCTTTACTACTTGAGTAGATAAATATAATAAATACTTGAAAGATTAAAGATCAATATTCCCTTGTCGATTAATTTATTTAAGGACCCATATTTTAAAAAAAGAATTTTTATTTATTAAAATACCATGTAATAATTTACTATTAAGGACAAGTAAATATGAATTAAATGACTTTTATGGAGAACAATGTAGTAGCCAACAACATCTGTATTTTGTACATTGAACATATACTGTTCTTGAACTATTGGTATGCAAATCACCTCGGACCCTTTTATTTAAAAATAAAAAACAAAAATCAAATCCAAAAAGGAAAAAAAAAATTAGTTTCGTAACACAATTGTACTCTTTAATAAATTAAAAAAACAAAAAGAAACAGCTGGAAACAAATGTTAGAAGGATCGAGGAAGATCTTTCTTTCTTTTTTTTCAAAAAAAAAAAAAAAAAAAGGAAAAGAAAATATCCGACAAACATGAAAAAATGAACTTGGCTATCAATACTATGAACCTTACTTACAAAAGCTTTGACTGTGATGGTCAGAAACTATATCTTTGTAGGTCCTTCCAAGATGTGGTGGTTGCTACTATTTCTTTCTCCAAGAAAAGACATTCAACTATGTTCATATTTTCTTAATCACCACTTTTTTTTTTTTTTTTTTCACTTCGAATGGAAACAAACTGGATCCATACCATANCTACTATTTCTTTCTCCAAGAAAAGACATTCAACTATGTTCATATTTTCTTAATCACCACTTTTTTTTTTTTTTTTTCACTTCGAATGGAAACAAACTGGATCCATACCATATGTAATCCATTTTATCGATATCTAGAGACAAAGAAAGTGGAGCCCAAAAGGACAAAAAGATTATATTTAATATTATTAACCAATTAATAGCCTAAAAAAATTGTTGGTAAAATATAAAAAACCATGAGAGTTTCTATTGGAGAAAATAACATCACAATATCTTATATTCGCTTTAAATATAATATCATCATCGAGATTTTAAAAATATATAAATACATTTCTCAACCTTAAATTTAATGAATAATTATCATTGACCACCCCTACCTTTTTCTCTTTTTTTTTACTTATATTGGATGTTTGCCCTTTTTCTCTTTTCTCATCCTTAAGTTTTGAAAAAATCTCTTCTCAAGTCCTCAATTAAAAATTCTGTTAGTTAACATTTATTAAGCTTCATATTCCAATAAATTTATCATTTTACCCTTATTAAGATATAATAAATTAGTAATTTTTTAAAGACAATATTAAGTTAAATAATCAAATTATCCTTGAAATAAATACCAATATGTGTTAATATTGTCCTTAAAAAAGTAATTTTAATATAAGTTAAGGTAATTTGATCATTTAATTTAATATTGTCTTTTAAAAATTAAGTCATTTTTTATATATGTTAGTAAGAGTAAAATAGTAAATTTATTAAAATAGAGAGGTTAATAGATGTTAACTAACAGAATTTTTAACTGGAGGACTTGAGAAGTTATTTTTTCAAAACTTAGGGTTGAGAGAAGAGAAAAATGGCAAACGTCCCATATGAGTAAAAAAAAAGAGAAAAAGGTAGAGGTAGTCAATGATAATTACTCTAAATTCAATATGTGCATAGATATAAAATATTGTATATATCTTTATTAAGAATTGAACAACCTCATTTCTCCCACATAATATGACAATAAAAATTTTAAGTTATTTTAACTTTTAAAACACTTTTTTTTTTAAAAAAAAGTATGATTCAGGTTAGATCTATATTATAAATTATTTTCAATAACTAAGAGTTCTCGAAAACTAATGATTTTTGGCATTACGCATTTTTTTATTAAATAGAAATTAAATTGTTATTTTATCAAATTCGGATAAGGTAAAGCTCATGTACCCATGTAGATATCGAAGAAATATTTTTGTGAGAGAGCCATGAGCGATGTTACCGATGTACAAGTGCAAGTCCGTGGCACTATGCATGTACGGTTGTACCGACACGAGGAACCAAAAAAAAATAAAATATATCTTTATTTTTTATCTGATCATTTTATTCCGATAAATAATTGCACTAAAAAGCTAGCACAAAATTAGGCCGTAAGTCCAACCCCAAGCATACACAATTCCCAAGTCCCTACCAAAACCAAGTTTCATAAATAAATAAGCCCTACTTCTCAAACCTATCAAGAAAATTGGCAAATTTCTAATTTTAAATTAATAAAAAATGATAAAATTAACAAATTTTAATAAAAGAAAATAAACCAATTAGTATTATATAAAAATTAAAATACTCATACAAAAGAAGATAATGAGTTATTTATAATTGTTAGGCAAACATGCATGGATTTGGTGTATAGAGATAGATGGATTGTATAAATGAATGGGGAAGGGCCATTAAGTGGCGGACAGTCTTGATAATTTCAATACAGTTGTCGAGCGTGGTGGTTCCGTACCAATCGACGTGTGCCAACCTGTCATGCAAATGGCGATGGCCTTCGTACCAGGCTCAGATCTCCTTTTTGTACTCCCCCTTCTTCACATATAAATCTGATGTAGCCCTTTCCCTACCCCTAGCGTATGAATTTGGTTGTTGTGATCGTGAAATCTCAATCACCAACCCTCTTCATATCTTTCCTCCGAATAGCTACTCCAAGATTTTTTCTTAATGATATACGGGGATTAGCTACTATATTAGATCCCAAAAGTTATTGTTGATGAGCTTTCCATACGTGAGAAAAAAATTGGAAAATGTTGAGAAATAATTAAAATTAAGGGTATGGTTAAAAAATAATTAATTTTTTAATTTATATGATTTATCTATTCATTTACATTTAAAATGATTAAAATACCCCTCCCGTATAAACCTAAAGTTTTATTCTCTAACCTTTTCTAATCGGTAAATTATCTGACAATTTTTTAGTAACTTTTTGATGTGTTTATTGATGATTCGATAACTTTTCAATAACTATTCGGTAACTCTTTGGTG
>JANKKB010029277.1:0-21367 GCA_026225775.1 Bursera palmeri | reverse complement strand
TTCGAAACGAGTGGATCTTGACAATCATCACCAATATATAACTTTCATCTGTCTAATGACTATAATTTATGTTTGTAAATACAGACATCGAAGGCCGTGGAGAGGAGAGGCTAGAATTCATTCCAGGAATGTCTACAGTACGCATACGTGACTTGCCTGAAGGAATTCTCTTTGGAAACTTACAATCGCTTTTTTCAAAAATGCTACATCAAATGAGCAGAAAGCTACCACAAGCAGATGCAGTTTTCTTGAACTGCTTTGAAGAGCTAGACCTTACAATCACAGATGATCTCAAATCCAAGTTCAAGATGTTCCTGAACGTTGGTCCCTTCAATCTGCTGTCTCCACCAGCAGCAGTTCCTGATACAAACGGCTGCCTTTCATGGCTTGACAAGCAGAAGAAGCCTGCATCTGTGGCATATATTAGCTTTGGGACAGCAGTGAAACTACCTCCTGGTGAAGTTGTGGCAATAGCAGAGGCTCTGGAGGCTAGTAAAGTTCCATTTGTATGGTCGCTTAAGGAGAGCTTACAGGCCCAATTGCCAAATGGGTTCCTGGAGAAGACAAAATCGCATGGAATGGTGGTGCCATGGGCTCCTCAGTTGGATCTGCTGAAGCATGAAGCAGTTGGTGTGTTTGTAACACATTGTGGGTGGAATTCAATGTTGGAAAGTATAGTTGGTGGGGTGCCAATGATTTGCAGGCCAGTTTTTGGGGATCATAGGCTTAATGGGAGGATGATAGAGGATGTGTGGGAGATTGGAGTGAATGTAGAGGGTGGAGTATTTACAAAGGATGGACTGATTAGAAGCTTGGATTTGGTTTTATGGCAAGAACAAGGGAAGAAAATGAGGAATAAGATTAGAAAACCCAAAGAAGATCTTCTGAAGGCCATTGGACCAAAAGGGAGCACTACGCAAAATTTTAAAGCTTTGCTTGATATAGTAACAAGATCTTAAGATGCTTGATCTAACTGTATTACTACCTACTGTATTTCAAGTGAATTTATTTTCTTTGGTGAGTGTGGACATGGATTAAATTCATGAACTTTGAGGTCTCAATTTATATTATCTTTTAGCATGAGTGATTTTAAGCGGAAAATGTTTTCCGAAGACTTGTCAAAGAGAACTTTCCTAAAACACATGCACCAGACACTGTAATTCAGCAAAACAAATCTACTTATCATAAGGTATAGTGTAAACTTTAGCAGCCCTTTGTTTGACTATATTAACTTCCCATGTTCACAAAGCCTATTTCCAGGCTTATGAGGAGTCCGTTTGTTTTGGTCTGTGCAGCTCTCTGAAACTCAATATTTTGGGCCAGCCCACATAGCATGAGTTCCCTGTTGCAGAATCAGTAATATGAGCGGGACCCCGGAGAACTAGATATATGGGCCATATGCTAACAGTCCACTACCTAGAGTTCATCAGCTAACAAAATTCATTTTAACTAGTCCATAAAGATAACAATTATTGAGCATTTTTTAATGTTAATTTCTTTTGCAGCCTAAGGTGTGAAAGCAACGCGAGAAACATAGTTCGTCTTCAATAACAGTCCAAAATTTTATACTGCATTGAAGTATACACGGGCAATTCTAGAATTAGAAATGAGAAATGGTCAAAATACATAAAGGAAAGCTTTGAAAGAGGAGAAAACAAAGACGCCTTAGACAAACACCAAAACACATCGCATTCTACTAATACTATAAAAAGGAATTTCTGCACAACTCGCGAAGGTTAGTATATGTTAACACCTAGGTTGAATCAACACTTCAAAATGAGTCATCTAAACAGTCTGCTTTCCAACCATCATGATCAATACAAATATCAAGCTGGATCCAGGAAACCCGTACAATGACTCGGTATATTCCTACATTAGCGTCTAAAATACTCTACACCCAGCCAATAAAGACAGAGAAGCAGCAACCGCCAGCAACCAAACCATTGTGCCAAGGCGCCTTCACGATTCACCAGTTTCCACAAATGAAAATTCTGGGGAAGATAAAGAATGGGAAAAAATGCTCTTATCCGTTCATATCCACTGATTCTTCTAATTGAATCAATGACCGCCCAGAGCAACTCCCAAATAAAAAATTGATGAAATTAGCTTCCATGGCGAAGTTAGCCATCTATGAGTCCACCATTTCATCTTGTATCTCATTAGGGGCAATGAGCCCGGGAATGGAAAGCATTCGTTGCCGTTCTCTTTCCCGCTGAGCAGCAGCTTCTTCGGCATACAGATCTTTGTTGTCCTACAGAAGAGTAGAGATTAAAAGTAAATAAATTAGACTCATCTGATACATAGCACAGTACAAAATTTTCATAAGCATAGTAAATTTGAAACCAAAGAACAGACAAAGAAGTACAGCACATATAGCAAATTGGTTAGGCAGCACAAACAAAACAAATACTACTTTCAAGTGTCACCTGAGCTGAAAATTCTTTTGATTGCACAAGAAAGTCTCGTATGTGATTTTTAAATGTGGAGAGGTCAGTTCTTGATTCAAACAATCCATTCACAAATTGAGTAACCTAAACAGAAGTGTCATTCAAGTTACTAACAAACAATTAGAGAAAAAATATCAATATCAATATCAATATCAAGTGAATCTTTATCTTTGATACCTCTGATGCTGTCATGTTGGGAAATGATGTACCCAGAAGTTTTATGGTATACTCACGAACGAACATTGCATTATTTGGATATGGATAAGAAATCGTGGCAACATCCCATAAAGGCTCCGTCAACACACCACTCTCAGCCTGAATATGACACAATTAAGTGAAAATCCCAACTAGATGCTGAATGAAGCAATAAAGCAATATCCAATACATTACCAAGCAAAACAAGTGCTGGAGCACTAGGACATGTAACTTGAACCCAGGTTTATGAAACGTGTCTGTCAAGACAGCAAATATTTCTTGCTCAATTGTCAAAAAGTATGTCCGGTAGAACTGGTTACAAAATTCAGAAGCCTGTCAAATTAAAAAACCAAAAGAGATTAAGCATCTGGCACGGCATATATAGATTAATACAGCAAGAATACGCCAAGAATTATATAAGATTGAACTTAACATAATACCTGAAAATTCTTCTGCATCTCCAATAAAAGATTTAGCCCAGTTTCAGCAATATTCCGTTCTGTATGCCTAAATGCCCAAATGATTGAATCCATCACTAGCTTCAGTTGCTGATGTAGGGAAAAAAATGCCATTAAAAACAATAATAGGTTCATTGAAATTTTTTAAAAGTAAACATAGAATAACAATCTAATTAAATTTAAACCCATGAACAAGAGATAAAAAGATCATTTAATCACGTTGTGAATAAGTTTAAATTGGGTCAAGACGAAGACCCAAAACAAATATATGATATCACCAACCTGACTTGACAACCGAATTAGTGCAGGAAAACAATGAGTAGCAATTGCACGAAGCAATGAAAAGAACTTCAGTCGATGTTCTGGATAATCTTCAAAATTTTTGGTTATCATCTGCATATTGAACAAATATGTCAGTTGTCACAAGGAATCTCCTTTCCAGCTTTAATACAAGCATTCGTTGTACAATTGAAGCTTAATTACAACAAAGAAGTTGTAGAGCATGATATTGTTGACAACACCAAGCCTTTGCCCCACATGGGCCTCTTAATAAAATGACACAATGTGCCTTTGTGTATGGATGCGCACATGTGCGTCTAAATAGCTCAGCTTCTTGTGACTTGATATTTGGCTTAAACTCCAAGCTGTTCATTAATTCCAATCTAATAGTTTCTATAGTTGCCGAGTTAACAATGTTAGCTGCTACTTCTTGACTTCAAAATTTTATCTATTGGATCAACATATATAAATGATTGGAAATCTGTGTTCCATTTTATGTCAAAAGATCCCAAATAAATATATATAACATACGGTATACTTTATGAACATAATGAGACTTGTAGAAATAATAAAATTAAAAGCAGCCTACATCCTGACCTCCAGCGTGCACTGGAAAATGGCTTCAAATATGCGGGGTACATCGTCTATCATTGCACTTTTGTACCTTCAGATAAGAAGGGAAAACACTATAAAAATCAAAACATACTAAAAGAGAAAAGTTAGGTAAAAAATTAATGCAGACCAGAAGTAAACAAGAGAGCCTCCTAATTTCAAACAGCAATCCATCAGATTTAATTTAACCTCATAAAAAAAAAAACTGGCAGATAATGTATGAAATATCACCAAGCATTGTGTATGAAACAGCCATATGCACAGATATGTGAGTGTTGGATTAGTAAGAGTACGTGTGTGGGTGCATGAGAGAGAAAGAGAGGAGAGAAATTAAGATAAGATAAATAGAATACTTGTTTATTATTGTGGCAAAAAGGGATAAAACTTCTGACTCTCGAGCGTCAGGCAAATTCCTTGCATAGTCACCAAGAACAGGATCCATCATTGGGGGCACAAACTGTTTTCCGATCTGAGGTTGATCTTCAGCCTTGTCTAAAAAGGTCTCAATGAGCTTCAAAGTTTCTCTTTTAACAGACCTGTTCGATATACATGATAAGAAAACAAGAAACATTGGGTTCAAAACAAGAAACATTGGGTTTAAAACAAGACAAAAACCAAACCAAAGTTGGTGGTCTACCGTAGAAGTTTCACATATGATGTTTTAGATGCAAAAGGCCCTCCTTCTGCAATGCTACTCGATATAAGCTCACTGTACATCCTGTTGCATAAATTAAAAGTCATAAATAATACAAGTTATTAGACAAGAAACCCAATAACACCTTTATTTAAGAATATCAATGTGCAAAAAACTTACTTGTAGACATTTAGCATGTCCAAAAATATCACAGAAATTTGAGACAAGAAGAATGTTCCGAGAGAACTGGCAACACTAGTATTTGTCTGCAGACAAACAATGACATGAATCAGTCACTGAAAATTCAGGAAATAAACCAAACAAATATACATTCAATTGAAATAGGTTTGATTAAACATCTGTTCGACAACCTAATGTACCACAGGAACAGATTCAGTAGTCATGAGAACAAAAGAAGACTACAGGAAAAGAAAAGAGGGAAAAGATAAGTTGAAAATGTCTATTACAACATTGTAGTTTCCGTGAAACACAGGAATAAAAATAAAATTCAGATAATCGGCTTTCCTCGAGAGTATATTAAAAAATAAGCATAAAATTTTCAAGCCTTAACAACTGATGTTGCAGAAACAAATGGAGCTACAAAGAGAAAACCCATGCTTTGTGAAAAATTATTAAAACTTTATAAGGAAATTAATGAATTGAATCTGATTTTTGAAAGATGACATGTTTAGTTAATCATCTAAATATTAAAGTACATGTCAAGGAGCATTGCTTTGGGCAAGTCTCTTTCTGTGTGTGACTTGTTACAGTTTTGTTTTAAAAAACCCATCACCTCTCTGAATCAAAATGCAATAGTAATATTAACACAAATAACTATAATGACCATCAAATTGATCAGTTAATGATAATTATTAGCTTGTTATCTTAACATTCAAAGAACTTTTGTTTAAATCAACTTCTTGCCATATTAACTGCACATGCCGACCCAATATAACATGCCAAATAATTGGATTATAAGTCCTCAATACACAAGCCCATTTATTGACCAAAACTGCTATTTGTGTACTCCCACCATGTCAACCAACTTAATAATTTGATCCATTTATTGCATGCAAATATAATATTGGCAATAAAAAATAATATTTAGCAGCATTCATATTTTTAACATATTAAATAAAAGACTTTATTATACCTGTAATATATTAAGCACAGTCCTTATCACATCTTGATCTTTCAGAAAATCTACACTTTGGTGTGCCTGCCCAAGAATTTCACCCCATTTCTGCAGTAAAGGCAACATCATAAGCAATCAGTCATCATCAAAGTTCAGTTTGTTCACCTGAGACAGAATAAATACATACGCCAGCAATCAATTTATAACTTAAATGAACCTGGTTTGGAAGAGCCATCAGCCTCTGGAGGTATTCCTCCCTCTTCTGGACATCAGACTCTGCTTGGATCATATGACCAACCTAAAAAAAAGTGACAGCCGAACAGGGAATGTTACAAAATAGTATGAATGCAGTATGAGCTTAAGAATAAGGGATGGATAGAGGTTTACAGATTCATAGAATATATGGATCTGGTGGGGTTCAAGATCTGCAACTGTTGTTGCAAGGCCTGATAGAAGTTCAGACACAAATGGCTCATTTTCTCCAACCTGAAAACATGAAATGATTCATTAGCGTGGAAAGAGTCTCTTCATAAAGGTCTCCGAAGAAAAATTGTCAAATTGCTAAATAAATACATATAAAAAGTCAAACCATTGAAACGGAAACCAATTTGGAGAATGAAGAATGAAATTCAAATACAGTAACATCCGTAGGGATCACTTTTGAGGCACAACTGTTACCTGTACAATGACAAACTTCCGCTTGCACTTCTGAACAATTTTCAAGAACGTGTCACAAGCCATATCCTGGAAGAGATGTAACATGTAAATTGGAATAAAGTACTAAATAGATGAAATATTACTCTTAAAAGAAGAAGTATTAAACACATCCAATTAGGAAGAGGATAGTGTAAATAGAAAATAAACATCATAAAGCTGTAATGTAACAAACAATTTTCTTGTTTCTTAGCAAAAAAAGAACAAAACAGCAAAAATATTACCTGAACTCCCGGATGTGTTTCATGCATGAACTCAAACAGCTTATTGACAACAGTTTTCAAGAACTTCCAATGGGCCCTCAAAAATCTAGGATATTGTCCAACAACATACCTGCAAAACAAAGGAAAAGAAACATAGGTCATTTAATCAAAGAATAAAACCGAAATCCCCAGCAATCGTTCTACATTTCAGTCCCTCCAACAAATATGCAACACTGCTTTTCAATGGAGACTCAGATGATTTGGAATTCTGCACCAAAACCAATAGTTCAAAAGACCATTTGAGGGTGTAGGATGTAATTCTGGAGTGAGATTCAGAAGAGTCATTGGACCCCAAGGGTTTCCTCTATGGCTTTCTTTTTCCACGAAATACTGGTTAATCCTGAACAAAGTTCATATAAAGGTGTGGAGGACTCTTTGAAAATGATATCACCAACATCAACTTTTGAAACCTTCATTATCTTCATGTTCCTAACCCTAAAATCAAGCAATTCCTCGAAGACTGGAGAATCTAGGCCCATCACTCTTATTCGAGAGGATACTTTCTATAGCCAAAATATTACCTTCGAATTGAAATAAATTACGGAAGAAACTATGTCATTCTAAGGCAGCATTTTTCAGGAGAGATATTTATCCTGCTTACAACGCTAATCAAGTGGTAGATAAGTGTAGAAGGAAGAGATTTGGGATAGTGCTAAAAATTATATTTAAAAGGCATACCCATCATGTAGATTGGAGCTTATTGGACTCAATGTAACAAGCCAAGGCTTTGTACAGGTCAGTAATAACACAACATTTTAACGCTACCAAGAGAAGATAAAGCTTGTTCTCTGCAACTGAGCTATTCGACCCTTTTTCTTTTTTTTTTGGTGATATTTCAAGAGAGAAATAGAATAATTATTGAAGATTTGTGGAATACAATACAGTTCCTAGCTTCACTAAGGGCATCAGGGACAAGAATTCCAAGACGCTTCTACCTTTTTCATAAACCTAACTTTGGAGAGGGTTCTGAGTTAAATTTTAATAATTTTATTAATCTGAGAATTCTTTTCTCATAGGCAGCCTTGTCTTTTGTAGGTTCCAGATGTGGAGATAGTATATTTTTGTGAAGATCTTTTCCAGGTTACTCCTAATTTATATACATATGAATATCAGTGGTCCACACGTCAATAATTTATCAACCTCTGGACCTATAGCAGTCAATCATTGGATTAATCCAACAGCTAAAAGCTATAACAAAATTTAAACATATGTATTATTATTAATAAAAAAGTGATTCCTTTTTCAGAAACTGGCTACAGAAACAAAGAGGCTGGCTAATATTCAACAGAGAAACTTACATAATATTACTTGCAATAACAGCTTTGTTATCTTTCCCTTTTGTCATTTCACACAGATTCAGTAAGTCACGAATAACCATCACCAAAAATCTGTTTTCCTGCAAATAGATCAAAAAGATAAAAGATTTCAAGACATGAAGAATATGTCACTACAGAGTTAAGATAAAGAAACCATGAAAAACTATTGACAAATGGATCATCAAAATGGAGAAATGCATTTTAATAAAATATGCCAATCAATGGTATTCTTATATCAAATTTTACTCTCTGAGGTGAGGCATACGTGAATAAGTAAGGAAAAACCAAACCACCAATCAGTAGCAAGAAAGTTAACTTTGACACTTTAACAAAACAATATGCTCATTTCATGGTTAAATCTAGAAACAAGAAAGGAGTGTAAAATTGAGCCAAAAATCAGTTAAGAAGATAAAAGCACCGAAATTTTTCATTATTCACATAGCAGAGGAGTAACAAGTCAAAAACTCAAAATTTCACAGAACTGATAAACGCGGTCTATCTGTTAATTATGTTGTACCTAAATCATGTAAAATTTATTTTTAAAAGCAATGAAGACTTAATCACTTAGTCTAGTTAGCTCAAATAATGTGATAATAAGACAAAAGAAATTGATCAACCAAAAATTCCAGAGTGCAGTATCATTTCTACCATATCTAGACACATGGAGTGAAGAAACCTGATAGAATATGGGGAAAGAAGTAAAATTTTAGCAGAACCAACAAAAAGCAAAAAGATTAGGTTTGTAGCAAGAGGGAACTCAGAATAAAACAGTGTTATAAGACAATTCTCACAGAACAAATAAGACATGCAATTGAAAATTAAAGCATACCTGTTCTTCCATCATGGACCCAGATATTGATCCTATTGCCCAACATAAGGTGTTTAAATTGTTCCACGTCCAATCTTCACCACTCAATTGTTTACTTAATTTTTTTAACATCTGCACAATATCACAAAAACATATCATGATAAGAACAATCAAGATAAAAGATATCACAGCAGAGTTTCAAAGATCTTTCAAAAAAAAATAATAAGAGTGCCATATTTAATGTAGGCACAAGAAAGATAGTGACACTTCTGCATGAATGTTTCCAATTCCATCTTTTGTAA
The DNA here is from genome assembly GCA_026225775.1 of Bursera palmeri. Lineage (NCBI taxonomy): Eukaryota > Viridiplantae > Streptophyta > Magnoliopsida > Sapindales > Burseraceae > Bursera > Bursera palmeri. Next base: position 12,204 of record JANKKB010029277.1, on the reverse strand, counting down.
CAGGAGGTTAAACACATAAAATTAATCACAATCCATAGAAAGGAAATGACCTCAAAGTGAAGAACACTCTTTCCAGTATAAATGAGAAAAAGAAAGAAAAGAAAAGAAAAATAAAATTATATTGTTCCTTCATATGTTTTAGTTTTCTGGATAAAGACTTACAATCTAATTCCAACATAGAAGCATCCAAGAAGCACACTCAAGATTTCTTTACTTCGGAAAGAAAATTAAGAAATTCTCCAATGAATCTTCCGCATATATTCTATTTTATCAGTTCCTTGGAGACATGTTTTCAAGAGATTTCAGCTTCCAGTGCATGGTTGCTTAAACAATATAAATCTAGTTTGTAAGAGTTTTTCACTCTTATATTAAAAGAACAAAGTGGCCAATGAGACTAGTAGGAAACCTGCTTGTAAGCAGACAATTTTGCAAATATAAAAGCAACTCCCACAAGGAATCAGGAATAGAATCTCATTCCACTGGCATAGCCATAAATTGATATGAGTCACCATATAAAGTTAAACTAGATTAGCAGAAGATTAATTATAGATGTTAAGAAAATGGAAGCCAACTACCATCATTAACCTATACCTGCTTTTCAGTATCCTCGTGGTCAAGGTGTGACAAGTAGATTAATGTCTCCCTCATAATCTGCAAAAATGAATTTCATTAGCCACACACTGACTATGAACACTATGGTGAAATAGATAATACAATCACAATGCACAGTGCAATAAAAATAAGTTTTCAAGAAATTGAATTTTCAAAAGAAGAAAGCAATTTCCTTATAAAAGACGTATTAACCACAAGTGCAATCATTTTACTTTAAGATTACAAACAGGAATGATTATTCAACGAGTTAAGGCACAAAGCTTTACCGATATTTCACAAATGTTAATAGCAAAATGTCTTCTAAACTTCGGAAAGCATTAAAAAATAAAGAGCATGAAGAGAAGCATGGGGTTAGAGAGCAAATGAAAAAATATCAAACCCATTGACAGAGAAATAAATTTCTTGTAGGTTTTTCCTTCTAACAAATAGATTTATTCCACGTATTAGTCAATCATATATAAAGCCTTGCACACATAACTTCTCTAAAAGAGAGATTTATCACCTTATATTGAACAAGAACATCATTGTCCTTCATGGTTTCACGAACAATGTTCCCATTTTCATCTTCAACAATTAGGACCTCTTCAGGCTTAGCCATACGGCATATCATAAGCATTCTCAACTTGGACATTGGACCACCATAAAGCTGCCTACGCTGCATAAGTTGTGCTCCTATACCATCCACCACAGTTGGAACCAATGGCATCTGGTGATTCAACATATAATGAAATGTTGAGATAAGTAAAACTAAAAGATAAATTATGCAAGAACTCCCAACAAAACCAGAAACATGCAGCTAAAAGAAAAGAAAAAAAAAAGTACGAACGTTTTGCATATTTCCTAAACACTCCCATCCCATGGGATGCTCAAGGGTTAACAAATATATTTCACTTTCCAACTTTCTAGAGCAAATTATTTTACAATATTAGAACACAAAACAAGGAAAATCAGAAGAAGAAAAAATAAATAAATAAAAAGTCATCTTACCGGCAGTCCCATCAAGTTTGCAGCTACTGCAGGATTATCCAGATTATGGTGTGCATCAAATAACTCCAAAACAAAGGAGTTCCAATAGTCCAAGCAGACCTGTTCATCCACACAACAAGCAAGCATAGGTACGTACGACAATTTAATTCCCAACAGAAGCAGACATGACAAACAATTCATAGAGGAAGAGAAGTTAAAAGTCACCACACCTTAAAAACCTCTGTGTCATCCACATATGAGATACTTATGACATATTCAAGACCCATCAGCAAAGCATTTATATTCTCTTGTGTGGATTCCAGCACTCGGATATGAAACTGTGCCATAAAGAACGATGTCATCTATATGATCATTATCTCATCAACAGAAATAATAAATACGCATGTGAATGTGTACAGTGCGTGCATTTTTCTTGTGTGTACACACAGTGTAAATCACTTCCAATTTCCCTTCTGACACAGGTAACCCATCAGTGTGTTTACTTTAAAATGTTTTAAGGCAAAGCAACTTAGTAGAGCCTACTGCACCTGGGCTTTCTAGAGAACGTGAACTTCAGAGAGGGATTTGAAAGCAAATGAAAGATCCAATGTATGGAACACACACATCAACAACAAGAAAATAATGAAGGATTACAAAGGGGAACACAGGAAATAAATATTTTTTTTTACAAAATATGTTATCATGCCAGAATATTGGAGTTATCAAAATATATTTGGAAATTCTAAGAAAATGCCCATATGTCATATTGTTTTATCCAAATTATTCCACTGAAAGGATCAATGATACACATTTTTGTTTTAAATGAGTATCCGCTTACATTTAAAAAGATAAAAAAAATATATAAATTTCCATCAGACTGTCCTTCACATTCCAATGGAAATGATTTTAAGACACAATTAAATAAAAAATCATTAAATTTACGGATAATCAGCAGCTCAAAGAAAGGATTGCAGAGGGGCAAAGCAAACAATTATTACAAATACCGTACAACGTATTCAGAAAAGAAACTTGCCTTGTAAAATGATGTAAAAAACAGTGCCAGATTCTGGATAAATGCCTGAATGAATTACATAAAAAAGGAATTTAATACAACATTGTCAAAATACACCATGCTTAGAACGCTTAAAACACAAAATTACAACTAATGAGAGCACTCGCCTGTTCCTCGCTAGATCCGACTGCATATGCCTCAGGGATATTTGTAGTTGGGGGGAGAATTGCCTAAGGAGTACAAAAAGAACACAATAAGAATAGTAAAGTCAAGTAAAATATAAAGTGACAATGTAATCAAGTACAAGACTGTGAGACTCTTAAGAGAGCCATCAAAATGAAATTTAGATCAGAAATCTAAAGCATATGAAGGAACAATCTACTAACACACCTGTAACTGACCCATAAATACATTATACATATTAATATACTGCATGTTATAGAAGTCCCCAAAATTAAGGGCTGCAACCTGCAAATATTAGAAAACAAACAAAATTACAAAATGTAGAAGATATAAATACAATTTTTCAAAATTAAAACATTTTACTGAACCAAAAAAAAATGCACCTCTGTTAAACATTGGAGCGTGAGATTCCTATATGATGGCATGGGAAAAAATTTCAGGAGTGTTTCCAGCTACAAGAACATGAAAACTATAAGAATTTACGTTAAATACAACTACATTATGTTCACAGCTAATTATTTATGGAAGCAAAAACTACTACACTAGAAGCAAGCACATACTAATGGGGATTCAAAAATATAGCCCAAAGGAATCCAAGAAAGGAATGCATGCAATGTGGACAATGTCGCCCGTATAAGCTCAGTTCTTTGAGATGCCGACAACACATATAAGCATAACTCATGGATTAGCTGAAACTCACTGCAATAAAAAAAATTAAGAAAAAAAAGTGAATACGGCTGCATAAATATGATAACTAATGTCAGATAAATCAAAACATCACCAACAATACAATACCTTGAATGATTCAAGTTTACAAATACCATCAGACCAACAAGTCAAATAAAAAGAACCACAATGTAACTTCGGCTAGCAAGTAAAATAAGAATGATAGTTCAAGAAATTTATCAAAACATACTTTAAACTTAGACCTTCAATATAAATTTTAAGATAGCAACAACGACGACAACAAAAACAACAACAAAAGAAAAAAGAAGCTGTCAAATAGAGTCATCATTGTCCAATATAAATAGTAAATCCATCATAGTAATTTTTTTTTTTTTTTTTTTGGGAATTCAAGAAGAAAACATAACACAGAAATAATATAGGTGTCAGAACTTTTGGAAATACATCAGGTATCTAAGCAATATCGCTGAAATTGCTTAAGAAATATTTTCTTCACATAAGGTAGAGTTGAATTAAAACCTAAGAGCAGCTGTTGCTGAAGCAACTACATGAATAGGTATCTAAAATTCCTGGATCTCTGGATCTCACCAGCAAAATAATCTTGCAATACAAGTTTCGTTGTTAAAATATTTGCCATAAAATATCAAATAAATTGCAAAATAGAAGTGGGAAGGAAGCCGAAAAAGAGAGCCATGAAGTCACCAGTATATAAATATATTTTTTCATATTTGTTGCTCATGATCATAACCTAGAGAAAAAGCATGTACTTCTGTTGATATTTATAAAAACCAAAGAAGCAACAGCAATGAAAAACTAGGCATTTTTAAATGATTTATTTTATCAATGTCTCTGTAGTAATGCAGATAAGAAAATTATTTAGTACTGCATGGCCTTGCCAATCACCATCAGATAAATACACATTCATGTAACAATTATAAAAAGTAACCTACACAAAAACCAAAGGAAGAAACAAAAAATAGTTGATTGTTGGACACAACCCTAAGAGTTTCAAATCCATCAACAAACTTACCTGTTTAATGATTGTTTGAGCTCCTTGATTTTCTGTTGAGTCATTTCCCCTCTTGAAAAATCAAAAACTTCTTCACTTAGAAGCTGACCAAAAAACAAAAACACCAGTTGTGTTACTTACATATACCAAAACCAAAGATTATAAAAGAGTGATGAAAGACTCACGTACCTTTAATATTGCCATGCAATTCTCACAAATTGTTTCACTTGTTTTTGCAGCTGCAACAAGATCTGGAATGAAGCTTCGCCATCTAGCTGGCCACTCATGCTTGAGAATCTGCAAATCCATCAGGCAAATATCCAATTAAACAAACCACACAAGAATGTAAATTCATGTTGTAGGACCCATTTAGATAAATCATGCCAGAAAGGAAAAACAACATAATCGATAGTAATTAACAGAAAGGTGATGTACATCAGTAATGCCACATCATGATTTTGAAGATTTTAACAGGGGAATACCTGAACCAATATGATGTTTAACTTGTTGACATATAGCCTCTCTTGTCGAAAAGATCCCTCGTTACTTGAAAGCTATGCAAGAGACATCAATATAAAGAATGAGTCATGGGGGAAAAGTAAGCATCTGAGCATAAATAAACAAAGGTTCTGTCAGCCAACCTCCCATAAAGAAAATTACTTCAGACTGCATACCTGTACAATGACTTCAGAAATGTAATTCTTCATTCCATCTCGCTGTTCAACAGGCAACGCATTCCATCGATATTTAATAACTCCTTCAAGAACCTGAATATTGTAGGAGCACAGAAAATGAAAGAGCTCCGATCAGAAACTCAAAAACTGTTCTATTTTTATTCAAATATTGTTTCACACCAACAAAACAGATGAATGTCAAGAATATTAGCTAGTTAAATGGACATGCCAACTTATGATATCAAGAGGCAGCATGTCATTAAGTTTTCCTTTTCTAAAGTTTATTACAAGTAGACAATAAGTTAATTTTCTTTTCTAAATAACCAGAAATCCCTGAACTGCTTTTTCATGAATGTACATAATCCTTAATTCATCACCTCAAAAAAATGAATCAAACAAACACCTCCTCTTTTTAAAGGATACTTTTATCTTAAAAAGATTCTATCCTAAACCAAGAATTTCTTTGACTTTATATCATAATATGAGAGCATCAATTTCCTTGATGATAATTGAAAAACTAACTTCTCAGTTCTCACCTTATTCAAACAGTTATATGCCTTTTCTTTCTAATCACGCAGAAACAAAGGAAATGGTCGTTCAATTTTTAATCAAATAAATAGATACAACTTCAAATAACATTGGACTTGTAAGAGATTATACATTGACATTGATTCATAGTTTCTTAAATGTAATTTCTTCATTAGCACCAGGAACTGTCTGTCAGTCTTGATTCAACTTGATGCTTTCAAAGTAAAATTACTGGAACAGTTCTGGCAAAAATACGAATAATTTGCCCCCAAAAAATGCTTAATTTTATTTGTCAACATGCCTTCCCTAAAGTATAAGACACCCCGCAACCAAAAACCTAGTGCAGTTTCCATGATTCCATCAATTTGGTAAACTGCTTCATCTTATTTTATTTAATGAAAACAAGAAGGATGGAGAATGATGTTAAACAAAATAGAATTCCTATTGTCAATAGTGTTATTAAATATAACTAAAACATATACATAAAGATGCACTTGCTGCTAAAATACAGACAGGTATAATAAGCATAGACTACTATATCAATGGAAGCTGTCTCTGACCTGCAGGGCAAAGAACTTGGTGTTCAGGTTTTTTGTATTTTGCAAAATGTGAACGACTTGGAGCCACATATCGTGATTGTTTTGCAAGTCCCGCAAGATCTGATCTGCAGCTGTTCTCTATATCACCAATACAATTATCAAACAAACAATATGAGAAAATTTAAAAATAAAATGAAGTTTTTCCCAAACTTTCACAAAGCAAACAGAATATCTAAAACCATCATTCAAAATACAATTAAAACATTGAACTTCTCAATTATCAATTATTTTCCAACACTTCTTATTAAACCAAGTAGAATCATATTTAAAATAGGAACAAGCATTGCCATAAAACCCTATGAAAAGGAGTCTCTTTGTTTTGACCAGACAAACTGAAAGCTCATTACCTCCCATCTTCTTGGGAACGGACTCTACAGTGAGACAATAAATAAATTCAATTCATCCTGCACAACCACTAGAACGAAGAGTTACATGTCTTAAACCTTTATAATCTGGAGCTTCAGAATTTTCCCCCCTTTACCCTCACTTTCTACAAACGATACAGAAAACCAGAAGAAGACCCAATAAAAAAAAATCATAAAAATCCCCCATAAGTGAGTAAGCGCATTAAACCACAATTCTCATATGTTCATTTCACCCTCATTTCACTCACTTTCTCCGGAACCAAACAGAAACCCATCAAACAAAAACAACCGAAAAATTAGACGCCTAAACCCCCAAAACCCTAAAACGATGAACAACTTAAAAAACCCTCATTCCCCGCAATTCCACAGGAAGCAAACGACACTATAGACTAAGAACAACAAAACGCAAAAAGCCACACAGAATCCCGTCAATAATTACGCCCAAAATGAACTAAGCTCAAATAATTCGAACAGCACTGATAATCCGCTCACTCTCCGTCAGTTCCAAGGAACCAAACAGAAAAGTGTAACTCAAAAAAGGAGAAAAATAGCTCACTTCTTCCTTAGATCCGGTGCCGTAGAAGGCAGCAACGGTGGCGTCGAGCAACGCGACATCAATCGGCTGGCTTAAATCCCGAAGCTTCTCAGCCGCCATAGCTGGAATCTCAGTGAAAATAGTGTTGCAATCAACAGTAAGTGGTCAGAGTACTTAGTGAACCCTAGAAGCTACGGAGCAAACCCTAAGAGAGAGAAAAAAAAAGAGAGATTTGATTTTCTAGAGAGAGAGTGAGAGAGTTTACGAAGCGTCCACAGAGAGTTTATATAGAGGGAAGGATATAAAAGACAGCTTAAAATTGAAGCAGAGAGGGAGAGAAAGAGACTTTGAAATGTGTTTTTTTACTTTTTTTTTTTTTTTTTTCTTAGCTTTCCTTTTGNTTTTTTTTTTTTTTTTTTCTTAGCTTTCCTTTTCTTTTCTTTTTTTTTTTTTTTTTTTTTTAAGAGATGCGGTTGGGAACAGTGTTTGGTTGTGTGTATAGTTGCTTGCCATTAGTATTTATATTAACAAAATTATAATTTATTTTATAGACTTTACAACTTTATATGAGGTATGAAATACGTAGGAAAAAGGAAATGATAGTGACGAAGGTGTGATCATATGCGCATATTTTAATTATGGGCTATATGACCATAAATATACTCATTATACAATTTTTTTAATAAAATTAAAATTAATCTAAAGTATATGAATAATTTAAAAATATATATATAGCCAATCTTAAATCAATAAATCAACGTTTGTTATGCAAAAAATATAATTAACTCGTATAAATTTAATAAAACAAATGGTTCATTTTCTAATAAATCAATTATGATTAAAATTTATTTTTATAGTAACTTTATTTAAATATTTTATTAAGCCATTAAATTTTTATTACTTATTTGAATTTAGTTTCAAATTTATCTCTGCTATGAAATAAAATTTGAATAAGGGTTAAAAAAATAATTGTCTAACCAAACCGTTAAGTCCATAGGTCCATATCTATTGAGCTATTGACCCTTTAGCCTGTAACATATCAATAGTCTATTTCTTTTAGCTAGCCCGTAGACTCGTAACGAGCTTAACGAGTTAATATCTATGAGCCTACAAGCTTAACAGGTTGATTAGACAATCAAAAAAATTTATTTCTTAGTTAATTTTTAATTCAACACCTTAAGTTTAGTTATTATACATAATTATCCTAATGTGGGATTCATATAATCTCATTCTTTAGTTATTTATAATTATTGAAACATGAAGTATTGCATTATGTTCATGAATTTTTTTATCCATCTATTATCACCTTAAATAAGGTATTTTTAATTCGCTCAAAATACGTTAATGCCTCTTGGAAATATAGTTTTTTTTTTTTTTTTCAATATCATCTTAAAATAAGAATCACTAAATATATTTTGGAATCATTGACAACCATTTGGTTAATTGGCAATTAGATTATCCAATATTGACAAATTTTAACACTAAGACAATAGTAATACTATAATATAACCTAATCATACAGCTAATGTCATACAACCCAACGTGACACAATATTATTGGATAATAAAAATTCACAATAATTTAAGAAAAATCGTAATAATAATGTAACATCTAATGACATATTGTTATATCCAATTTTATGAATAACTGATTGTTAAAAAGGGTTATTTTGCCACTTTGTGATAGGTTTACTTTTTCTTTGTTATGAAATAATTAATTGTAGAAAATACAAAAGTTTCATGTTTGGTAAATTATGTTTTTAAAGTTATTTTAATTTTAATTTTAACAATGCTATTGGATGCATAATGACCATAATTACTATATATTTTTTTAGAAAATAATGTTATAATAATTTATATATAATTCAATAGATATAAATTGGTGACTAAATTGTTAATTTGATCAAACAAACACCAGCACACCTTGATCTATTCAAATGCGAATGTGTCATTCATTGGCTCAAGAAACGACCTTTAAGCTGGCCAAAGTAGATCACTTTCCTGTCAAGTAAAGCATTTTGGTGTTGCCTGCTTTAATAAATGTCCAATGACCATTCTACACAATTTAAAAATATATATATTTAATAAATAATAAATAATTAATTTTACAAATTAATATTTTTTTAAGGATAATTTTGTAGTTTTATATTTAAATTAAATTCGTTATTTTTAATTGATTTGGGTGCAAGTGAGAGAGAGAGAGAGAGGGGGGGGATTAAATGGCCCTAGAATGTAGTGTTGGGTCATGACTCATGGGTAGCAAATTATGGAAATTTTTATTAATTATCGATTAATTATATTTCATTTATTTAATATATTGTGATTATTATTAGCCGTGACCCTGCAGTGACTCTAGAAACTACTGGTGGGGTCCGCACCGGAGTTTTCGGGATGACGTGGCTGTGATATTAAAATATGACGTATGCTACTTGTCACCATCTTAGTGGAAGCTAATTTTGTAGTTACAAAATATCGATATTTAAAGAAAGAAAACACTTTTTTAATGTTTTAAAAAATAATTTTAAATAGTTATTATTCATGTTCTTTAATGTAAATGCCATTGATTATAATTTTCATAATATACAAAAACATTAATTATAATATATATTATCTCATTCTATTACATTTTTTTTTTTGTTAATTGAATTGGGTTATAAAATCTCTAATGTTTAACTAAGGAAAAAAATATTAAAAATAGTTAAATTTTGAGGGTGATACCAAATTTTTAGAATACCTTACTTTTTATCAGCTAACAAGAGTTGAGTTGTTGAGCAAGGTATCAGCGATGTTGAATAAATCAAATTGATATCTTGTCGTCTTCCTAAAAACTTAATGAATATCTTTAAATATATATAAAATCGACTTACAAATTATCAAACTTTTAAGTAATACTAGAAGCTTGTCAATAAAACCATCAATTTGTCAAATTATGCTTTACGTTCGGAAAACTAATGATAATTTGACACTTTTATATTGAATTTAGAAAGTAATAGATATCAAAATAAATTGTAATTTTACTAAAAATTAAAACAAATCCCTCTAATTTTATTTTTTTAATATTTTTTCAAAAACAAAAAAAAAAAGAGTTTTGGGCACACGTTCATTATTATTATTATTATTATTTAAATATTTGACATATAATACTTGACATCTTGAATATATGTTAATGCTAATTTTTCTTTCATGCATATATGTTCTATAATTGCTTTCAATTTCTTAAATAAATTTTTATAATTTTGCTTTTTCTTACAAAGCTTGCAAAATTTCCATCAAAATAATAAATGTTTGATTCCTTTCTTACATCGTTCGTCGAATTGCATGGATCAAATCGAAATTGTTAGAAACAATTCATATAATTTTTTTTTTATGGGAACGCCAATAAAATGATAAGTTAATTTAAGTATGTTATCTATCGTTGAAAAAATTATAAGTTAATTTAAGTATGTGATATAACATATGACAAGATATTATGTTATTTATCAGTTGGACTTTATAAGCATTACATTATCTATACGTTTACATGCTTTGATATGCATTACTATGTGCATATGCTATTTTAAGGTGGGTGTGGTTTTGATAATTTTAAAGAAAATAAGGGAAGTCTTCAATTGGAAGTGACAAATTTTACAATTAAAAACAAAAAGAAAAAGAAAAAGTTGATTAACTTTAAAATCATCATGAGATTTAATTTAACCTTCCCTGTTAATTTAAGAGTTGTTGATGAGAAAACTTATAACAATAATAATCTAACAGCTGGAATAGATAACAATTTTTGGAGTACAGGATTGGTCGGGAAACAACATATTCAAATTGGCTTTCATACTTAGGGGGTGTATTTAATTAAGACTTTTAAAAGACTTTTTATAAGTGAATGATTTTTATTAATTTATAATTTTTTAATGACTTTTATAGACTTTTTATAAATATTAAAAACTTTTATAGATTTTATTTTAATGACTTTCATAGATATTTATAGACTTTTATTGAGAGATTGATAAACATTTATAAACTTTCATAGATATTGATAGACTTTTTTAATAACAGACTAATAAAATTTTATGGACTTCAAACAATATAACATACATTTTATAAATAAATAGACAAATATATAAATCATTCTAATTAGATAAATGGATAACTGAAATACTAATTTAAAAAAATATATATTTCAATATTTATTAATGTCTTTGGTAACAAAAAATCTCAATTATTCATTATTATTAATATGTTTAACATCATTTCGCATATCAACAACCCTTTAAAATTCTTTAATTAAATACATTATTTATGTTTTTTCTTTTACAATATAATTTAATCTAAATTATAATTAATTAGGTATTAACTATTTAATTAAATAGAATTTGGGTACTTGTAGAGATTGATAGGTCTTTTTATATTACAAAGTTTCAAAAATTATCAAGTTGATGTGTATTCCTTGTGGAAATGGTAGTGTTGATAATTGTCATTAACAATTAAATAAAAATATTTGAGTTTTGTTTCATACACAGGTAGTATTGATAATCTTAAAAGATCTTCAATTAGACGTACCATCTTGTTACATGTGACTCACTTTATCTCATTATAAATTTTCAATTAAAAGAAAAAAATAACAAATATAAAGAATCAATTCCACTTCCTTTAAAAAACGTAGAGGATGAAGATAAAATATTGACAATTAATGAAGATAAAATATAGACAATTAACGAAGAATAAAATTTTTTAGTAACCATTTGGCGTTGATTTGGGTTATGAGGTGAAGAAGAAAAGCTTAAGTGAGTAGAGTTTCATATTCTTCTCAGGGAAGATTTCATAAGAATGAAAGAGAGCACCAATAATGCCTTTATTAACATCGGTGGGAATCTTACAAATCTCAATAGGAAACTTTTATAGGAATGTCTTATACTATGCAAGCTTCAACCCATCTATAATCTCTAAATTAGTAGACAATCTGACAATGAAGTGTTAGACGATTTGTGCCCAAGAGCATCACATTACGAATATACGCGGTATATTCGGAATAAAGGAAATTGTATGTCTT
>JANKKB010029276.1:0-21355 GCA_026225775.1 Bursera palmeri | reverse complement strand
TAAAAAGCCACAAAATATCATCTACAACCGACGAAAATAATGGAAATGCAAAATTGTCAAACTTTCAACGAAGGAAGAGAGAATTTAGTTTAAGTCAATTGATAATTAATTTGCTGAATGACTTCTACTAATTATCGTTAAAATCATTCAAGGAAAGGAATAATGATTGAAAGCAACTGAAAAGAATAGTGATTGAAAACACCTAAATTTAGCCATAAATTTCTAAAAATAAATTTATGAACAACAATCCCAAAAGGGCATTAAGCTATTAAGTTCCCTTCCATCGCAGACTGGCTACTAAACTCAACAAATGGGCACGAACTAATATGAAATTAATTTTACATGTTATCTATATAACTTCTCTCAAAGAATTACAAATAAAAGGAACATTTCAACTGAAATTTCTCACTGGAAAATTATAAAAAGTGTGCATGTGCATCGTGGATTCCAGGGTGTGAGTGTGGGCATCGAGTGAAAAGAAACATTATTAGGGATAAAACTGAGCATGAGGAGCTGGGAATTTCTTTCAATATGTCCCACACACAACATGCACGACGTTGACCAAGCACTTCGGTTTGAGTATTTCTTGCATTTGCATTTACAACTTTTTTTCAACAATCGTTTATTGTGACCAGCAGAAAGTTGCGTTCCAGCCTTCTTTGGGTCAAGCGTATGGCACATACTTGACCATACATATAAAGCCACTTTTTGTCACAAAACAAACTTAGCACTATTGTTGACCATATTATAATAGCTTAATCTTTTAGATTATGTGATTTTTTCAATATAGTATCTGAGTAGAAAATTATGAGTTTGAGCTCTTGAGTGTACGTATTTATAATTGTTATTTGTTTGTTTATATGTAGTTGCGTTTGAATTTGGTTCGAACCATTTGGTTTGTATCTTAGTTTGGACATAAACCCAAACCCAAACCATTTGGTCTATATTACACGTGAAAAAGAGTGTGAGAAGACGATTTTAGTGCTATTATCCAATTCTACTTTGATAGCTTAATTTTTTTTATTAGGTGGTTTCTTAACAACTTTTACTCATTTTATTTCTGTATAATAATGAGTGAAATTTATATTTTCTTCATAAGAGTTTGAAGATCTCTAATGTTTCTGAAGAATTTTTTTTATTAAGAGGTTTTAATTTTTTTTTTTTTTGAATGTTTTGTTATCTAATACTGAAAAGACAAGATTTAATTTATGATTCAAACTATGTTTGAGAGTGATTTTGTTGAAAATTAAGAAACCTTTCTTGTGACAATTTGGATAGAAGAGTTTTCGCTTTTTTTTTTTTCAGTATAATTAAGAGAAAATTTAGAATTTTGAAATTAGATTTAAGAGAGTGTTTTGTAAAAAAAAATAAATAAAAGATTTTGAAGAATTAAAACAATAATTCACAAAAATCATACTTCAGGTGTTTCTATGCTATTCAAGTGTACTGTAAAAAACGTTTTTGATTGAAGAATTTTAACTCTCTTTTTTTTCTATGTAAGAGAAAATTTAGATTATATATATTTTAAAATTTTGTACATATTGGGGAATTTTCACAATGCTACTTCCTGCGATCGCTCTTAAAATAGGCTTGTGGGTATGATGTCGAATATCATAAAAGACTTGAAAGTGTCTCTACTAACACCAATTGATTTTAATAAAAATGAAAACTCTCACGGTCCATACATTTAAGGGTGTTTTATAATAAATTAAAAAAATGATTTTAAACAATTAAAACAATAATAAGATCAACTCGTACGTCAAGTTTTTCTATGATAATCAATTAGAAAATTATGAAAAACACGTATCATAATCTTCATAAATACATCCTTCATATTTTGTACGAAAAATCACTTTAGACAATACCAAAACACTCTAATTTATACCTTAAAAATAACTTTCGATGATACCAAAAACAGTTCAATATTATTTAGGCAAATGGGATCTTCAATTCCTTGAGTAGTTGCAGTACATTCTTCTAATCACTTTATACATAATAATCTTTTATTGATGTTGATTTTTAAGACAAATTATTACCATTTATATCTTGCATAAACATATCAACTTTAGTAATAATGCTCTATCCTTGACTATGATGAGTATTGTAACTATCGACACAACCTAACCTAAATAACACACCAAGACGCCTGTGAACCTTTCCCTTCTCAAAACAATGTAAAACGATGACAAAATTACAAGCAGATAAAGTTGCTCCATTTGCACGCTACGCCAACTGTTCAATTCCAGTGGACAAAGACTACTGCTTTGATTGCACCATCAACATCATTTAAACGCGTGAAATCTTTTGGTTGTCAATTGCATACAAAGTGTGGCATATTGGCCAAACAGCTAGATAGCTAGAAAATTCAATGAAAACAGAAAAAAAGACCCTTTCATATTTAGACTATTATTGATTGCTGGATAGAGATAGAAGAAGAGAGAATCCTAGCAAACCCAAGTGTTGAATATTTGTTCCAAGAAATTGTCGACTCAGATAGAGACTTCCCTCAATCAATGGGTGACAATCTAGTAATTAAGAAAGAGTTGAACAAGTTCTAATGTTTCATACATGCTGCATATACGAAAACAAACTAAGGATTGTTGGTTATCCGGTAATTAATAGGGGATTTTAAAATTTTGACACAAATTAGGGTGTTCTATTTAAATTTGATCCATTTTTTAAAATTTAGATATATCATAACACATCGGATGTTTAACGCTTGACATCAAACACTATAAAATAATATCAAATACTATCGAATATACGTTGGTCAAATTTTTCATTTACAGATTTTTAAAATTAATGCTGAAAAATGCATACTCTAATAAGTAATATTATTTTTCTTGTTATCTAAGTTCTTCTTTATATTAAATAGTATTCACATACTTTCCCAAGTATCTGCGACCACAACTTCAATACAAACCGCCCCACAAACAAAAATTGTTGATATCTAAATCTGGGTTCACACTCAACTCGATCGAGCTGTCGATTTGTTTAATTTATATATCTCCAAATTTAATTCATATATAGAAGAGATAGAACTAAAACAAAATAACCCTCTGGTAATTCAAGTAATATTTATAACCTGATGAATATCTATTATTTACTGTCTGTCTTGTTCAGCTTTTTAGAAAGAAAATAAAAAAAATGTCAAACTCATCTTTCATTTCTTAGCTTTCTAGAGAAGACATACAGGAGAGAGAGAATGAACAAATTTTAGAAAATTTTGTCTCATCTTTTGGAATATTATATTTTACAAAGAATGAATTTGAGGATATATATATCTTATATACATGAAGAGTTTGTCTCTCATGAAAAAAGAAATGCTGTAATCGTAGCAGTAAGAATTTAGCAGCAGTTAAAAAGGAGAGGAAGGGTTGGTTTAGTTGGCTTTGGCTAGCTCTTTTGTTTTCGAAATACCTCTCTATTGTTGTTTTCTTCTGTTTATGCGATTTCTTGTTCAGACTAATCTTCTTGGATCACGTGCTGGCCCTGCATGCATGGTGAGTGGAGAAGAAAGGACAATTTATCAGCTTTTACAGCTTTATTGTCATTTACACAAGTTGGTTGAGGCTTGAGAGTTACATTACATTCGTTAATGTTTAGTCTCAATTGAATACAGAAAAAGGGCGTCGTACCTCATGCTTAGAAGAGACAAATATATATATATATATTCATCATAATAAAAGATGAGATTATTGGTAGAAAACTAGACCCAAAAGATGACATATATGGTGACTATATTACCTTTCTCTGTTGAAGGGTTGTGCGTCCTCCAATGGAGTACTCCTTTTTCTTTTTTCTTTTTATGTTTTTTAGTTTTGTAGATAGTGGTGAAATAAAGAATATAATTAAATTATATATTCATAATCCAATTACATTATGGTTGATTCCTCTTCTTAATTAATAATTAATTACAAAGTAAATAAAATAAAAATGAGAAAGTGAAAAGGGGGTTCTGGCAAACTCATCTACTTTCTTAAATTCGTATGATGATACTCACTCATTGATCTGATGATCCCTTCTGGCACAATCAATTCTGGGTACGTTCGTACAACACTACATACAGTCTATGTCCGGTTGTTGTTATAGCCTCGCTACTTCGCTTCTCTTCTGTGCCTTTTTGCAGCTTCTGGCTTCTGCTTTGGGCTATAAGGCTGTCTATCTAACTAGCCTCCACTCAACTTTGTCCTTGTTTCGAAAATCTCATGAGCTCTGCCCAGCTGCTTGTTGACTCCTCAGAAACTTACTCCAACCTAAAGGCCCTGCTATTCTATCTTTTTTAATTTAAAATTTATTAACCTAGCAAAATAAAAGCAGACAAATGGAAAGTTAAAGATACGTTATCATCATTTATAGGATATTTTGCCCACATGGGTCCTAGCCTTTACGCTTCAGAAAGAAAGATACAATATAAACCTTGATATACACACCTTTTTCAAATCTTCTAAGAGAAACTTGTGCCTGTTAAACCCTACCATTATGAGGTTACATTACATGAGTTAAAGATTAAATACTGATGCTCACATGAAGGGAATTGATTGAGTTCGTTCTCTACAAACTGTTGATTAACAGTGAGACCCTTGTTGATTAGCTATAATTCTGAGTGGGCCATTCCTCACATGGATTGCCCTGGAAGCTGAGGATCCATCCAACACTAAACTACTAAAAGAATGACTACACGTAATCAACTGCCACGTAGTAACAACTGCCACATGTCCTCTCTAGAGACAGATCATTGACTGCCCCTGTATTATTGAAGAAACAGAGTGGATGTGGACCAATGAGAATGAGTTCACATCCTCAGCCTCCCCTACTTGAATAATTACATAAAAGAATTATTATTAATTATATTTATTTCCTAATCTTTTACTTAATATAATAGCTTCAAGTTGCAATTTTTTTTTAAATCATTATTTGGGGAGGTTAATGATTTATATTAGCTTAAAAAACAAATAAATAGATAAATAAAAGAGTTATTATTAATTAATTAATATTATTGTAATGCTCACCATTCTCTTTTTATATACCTATAATAATGAATGGATAGTGAAAACTTGAAAGAGACTAGACATGATACAATTACAAAACTCCTATCTTTTTGTCACTTATGAATGATGTAGCAAGGAGTGGAGTTTTTATGACCATTCTCCTCCACAATTATTAATTCTCATTCTTGATCCATTCATTCATTATTGCTTCTTCTTTAATATTTCAATCCCACATTATTCATATTAGTTTAATTTCATCCCATTTTTTAAATAATACGAGTTTCTGAATCAACTATTACAATTCTATCAATTTCTCTTCGAGATGAAGTGATTGTTTGTTTATATCTTTATTTTTTTATTTTTTTATTTTTTCGTTTTAATTAAATGATTAACTATGTTATTTTTTGTGGGTTCTTTAACAAATTGATTGAAAGAAAAGGTAAATTGAGAATCAATTTAGCTTATTTTATTATTGAAAGAACTAAACAAAAAATAGTATTCCATGCTTTTTTCTTAAAAAGAAAAAATAAAAATGAAAATGAAAGCCAACGATCGAGACATGGGTAACGTGTTTCGTGTTAACAAACTTGCCATCAAGTGCACCATGGCCAAAACACTAGCCTACACTTTTATATATGTTTATTAAAATTAGTATGATTCTTAAAATATGTTTTCTATTTAGTATTTTTTTTAAATATATATTATTATATTCAATTAACAACTGTCATAAAGAGCAAAATTTTCTACGTGGAAAAGAAAAACGTTTTTATCTGTAATACTTCTTATGATGAATAAAGAATAATAAAAGAAAGAGAATTATAAATAAATAAATAAAGGCTCAAATTATTGGGATTTAATTTTTTAAATTTAATTTTACAAACTATTTGATAGTCATTAATTTTTTTTATATCTATAAATGGTAATAAATCAATGATTATCAAATCGTGTGTAAAATTAAGTTAAAAAATAAATTAAGTTTCAATAGATATCTCATAAATAAATACTGCCCTATATGTGAATTTAAAGATAGATTTGTTTTTCTTCTTTTAATCAATTATTTACTATAAATTATTAGGATTCTTACAAACAAAGAGAAAATCCAAAATCATGGCACAATTGTCAATAATAATGATAAAATTAATCTTGATGTGAAGCACGTTCTAATTATTAAACCTAATTAAAGTACATAAATCCACTTATAAATTAATTAACATGAAGTATGTATCCAAAATCTTGACATAGTTATCAAAATGATTCATAAAACTAATCGAATTGATAAACCTAATTAAAGCAGTACATAAACCAACTCATTATTTTATTAGCGAGTTTTCTATTCCAATCATTGTACCATATTGAACTATTATTAATCTATTTTACTATGCAATATTTTTTTTTATTAAAAAAAAAAAAAGAGACCATTTAGATGGACCAAAACTATATTTTAGAAATAAATCTTACATCATTAGAGCCCGAATACACTTACATCTTCATGTGCATCATTTGTAGAGTTTGATTTAATTTAAGAAAAAAATAATTAAAAAATATATTTTTTATTATAAATTTAAAAAAGACTTTGGTTACATGACCAAGGTCTCTTTCTCTCATGATCTTATCTGTCTCATACTTTGAATCCATCAAAATATTTTAAGGATCAAGTTTTAAAATTCGATTATGTTTCTGGTCTATCATAGCTCAACACGTAGATAAGTTTGATGTTTATCAATAAGATCTTATTATTTTTATGTTGAATCCACAACGTCAAACAACATTATATCAATAGAAAATTCTTAAAAATTATAACTTCGTATTCTATACACCTCATAATTCCAAAATCTGATGCTATAATCAATTCAAATTTGGTAGATCCAATATTTGATTGAATTAAAATACATAATAAAAACAATTTATCTGATTCACAAATAAGACCATCCAATTAATGCATATTAAACCGAACAAAACAATATAATATAAGACGAAATATTAGATATAAAAATTATGTGATCCGTCAAACCGATACCATAAAATATCACCTACATGTATTATGATATGAAATTTTCTTATTAAATCATATATTCGTATACCAATATAATCTTTTGGGTTGTTAGTTTAACGCATAAGAATATCATAAAATTCTTATTATGCAATTTAAAATCTTAATTTCAATCCAATAATCTAATATCGAAAGAAGATTGTCTATTATAAAGAGAGAAAAAAAATGGGGTTGGTTGTTGTAAGATTTACGAACATTTCCTACTTTATCTAACCAATCTTGATGTAATAACCAGGAAGGAAACTATTAATTAAAGAGACACAAGGGAACATAACATGCCCTCCAATGAGAGCTAGAAGTGCACTCTGGCTTCCTACATGCAGGACACAAGTGCCATTGTCTCATCCCTCAAAACAAAAGTCGAAGAAATCTTAAAAGTAATGTTGGAAAAATAACAATATTAAATTGAATAAAGTAAAGTATCGGTTAACGAACAAGTACAATGATCGTAATATAAAAATGGGTTTGCTTTAGTTTGTAAAAATGGTAGAATAATCCCGGGTTGGTTAAGTGGCAAAGAAACAAAGGCAATGAGTCAAGGTAGAGTTGGACTTGGACCTCTCTCGCTTGCTTGTTTGTTTCAATCGTTAGCATTATTTTATGAAAATAAAGAGAACATTACCATCACCCACCTACCAATGAAATTGTTGCTGGAATCACCATCATACTCAGGAGCACGTTTGTCGCCTGCCAAAACCAAATCCATTATTCACAATATCGAGAAGTCCAAGGGGCAGACAATTCTTTACTGTCCTTGCTATAGCAAATTCCTTTCCTTCCATCATGCCTCACAGCCTGTAGAGCATAACAATTTAACTATAAATTGCTTATTGACATGATTATCATAATAGGATTATTCAAAACTGTCCCATTATTAGTTTGACCCTTACATTAAATTTAACCCATATTCGATGATTTGCAAGAAAAAATATATATATATATATATATGAAAAAACTCATAAACTATCATAACATTTTTATAACTTAAAATGATTATTCTAAGCAAAATACAATTAAATTTTCTCATATTTTTAGCAAAGACAACGCTTTGTACAATCACCTTTTTTTTTTTGGGTAATGTTTTCTTCATGAATAATACTATAAATCTTAAGTTTTGTACTTAAACAATGTGATTCGATGTATATCTATTAGGTAAACGTTGAATTAATGTGATAAACGGTTAAATTCATATAACAATCGGATTGTTTTGGGCTACTAAACTAAAGAATAATAGGGTTCTTCAAAATTGACACAATTCAAATATTGTTGCAACACTTAAATAAAAATATTTTGGTAAATTAAACAACTGTTTCAGTGCTAAATTATTAATACAAGATAAATTTACCAATTTATGTGTTGTGAATTTTAAAATAAGAGTACGAGGGTGTGAGCAATTAGGCAAATCGAACAAAGGTGACAGGTGTCAAGAAGTCCGGTCAACAAAGAATCTTCTTAAATATTCGTCCTTTTACATTTCTTGGGCTCCGAAGTCCCCTCTTCAAAAAATCCCAGTAAGAGAATTATTTTTTTTATTATATCATTAAACTTAATATTTATTTATTTATTGTTATTGACAATAATATTGAGACACAAACTAGCCCTAAGAACTCGATCAATTATATTTTTTTAATCAGCTTTTGAAAATTAATTTTAATACCTTTTAGATTGGCTACCATTTCTTGTCATTAGTTTCTAAAAGTTATATTATGAAAGTAAAAACTTTTCTTCTAATCTTTGAATTAGGCAGACTGAAATATATTTATGAAAACTACAAATGGAGAAGGAGTGAAGAATATGACCTCCCAATATGCCAGGTTGAGAATCTTGAGTCAATATGAATGTAACTGCAATTAGGCAGACTTCCAATTGCAAAAGGTTGTTTGCATTGACTTAACTAAAAAAAATAAAAAATTAAACAAAAGAAAAGAAAATTTAAGTATATTGAATTAAACTAATACAAAACTAAAATTATTTCCTTCAAGCTATATGCAGTTTTTTTTTTTTTTTTTTTTTTTTTTTGTGNTTTTTTTTTTTTTTTTTTTTTTTTTTTTGTGTGTGGTGATTGAAGAACAATTGAATGAAGGGTACATTTGAGTTAAATAATTTGTTGAAGATGATGTATTATATATATATATATATATATAATCCCAAAAGGAGGGCATACATATTATATATATTATAATTCTAGAAAGAAAAAACGGGGAAAAAAAAAGACAGGAGTAGAGATGCCATGTTCAGTAAGCCAACAAGGAAGAAAAAGGTGAGTTGGGAGATGGAAATTGAGGGAAAGGAGATGTTGTTTATTTTAAGCGAAGAAATAAAGAAAGGCAGAGAGAGAGAGAGAGAGAGGGGGAGAAAAGCTGCAATGGGGTCATTGTCAAAAGGTGTGATGGTGGCATAAAAGGGATCTATTTATCCCTCCCTCTCAAAGCAGCATCTAGACACTCCTTTCCTTGACTTTTACCTAGAGATGAGTTTATAAAAAAATAAAAAAATAAATAACCATAATAAAAATAAAAAAATGTTGATTTGCGTCACAAATACATATTATGATTAGAGTATGACCTTCGAGGTAAATTCAAATAGATTGTAAATTATTGCAATGATCAAGTCTTCAAAGGAACCAGAATTATAGACAATTTCGAAATAAAACTGGTATTGAAATGGGACGAGTTGATTTACACGAAATATATCATAGGAAAGCTCTTTAGGTTAGCGTTCTAACACATCTTAACGTCCATCATTTAGAGTTTTCTAGATAAAATTATGAGTATTTATTTATAATTGGTCCAGATTCATTAAGCTTGTATCATTTGTTGAACTTCATTGGGTGGTGATATTCTGTATCATTCTGAAGTTTAATTTGGAAGGTGAGTTTGTTTATCTCTTAGAAGTGTTTCATTCCGTAGCTCGACACGAGAAATAAATACTTAAGAGAGATGTAATAATAATGGATTTTTAAAAAATGATCGAAATCGGAAATTTTATTATAATTTGATATACTATTAAAAAAGTTTAGACTCATACCACTCTTGATATTAAGTATGTCTATGACCTAATAAAAGGTTATGAAATCTGAATTTAGAAAAAGTGGAGCAAAACTCATAAGCTGGTTTTGGTTTTGATTTAGTTTTGCCATTTTTTCTAATAATAGTAAGAAAAATGATAGGATAGGAAAAGGAGTATTGGTGTTGATGTGGTGGTTGAAGGTGAAAGGAGTTTTACAGAATATAATAGTGTAGTAGTAGTCGCAGTAGCAGTAGAAGTAGTGTGCGTGTGTGAGAAGGGTAAGGTGTAGTACAAAGAACAGCAGCAGACGCAGCGATGAGATCACAGGTACTTTAATCTCTTTTCTGACCAAACACAGCCACACTTTACCAGTCGCGTCATCAAGGCCTCTTATAGGCCTTAAAGGAACAATTTCCCTTTCCTACCTATGTGACATAGCCTTATATTTACTGCTAGGCTTCACATAATAACACAGCGCCATATCTACATAACAGTGCCTCCCTCTCTCTCTCTCTATATATATCTCTAGAGAAAAGAAAATCACTGAAGGAAAAAAAAAATGAAAATCTTGCAGCAGGAAATATCCCAAGAAAACCCTTCTTGAAATTGGGTGTTTGTAGTGTTTTCTTGGGTTGTCTCGGTCAAGTGGGTACTAGTGTTATCCGGTATCACCAGTTTGGTTACTGCATAGTACATAAAGAGGCTCAATTACCAAAAGCTGATAGCAGAGAGACAGAGAGAAGGAAAGAGATGGGTTAGGCTTAAAAAAGAGCTGGTTTTGGGTAGGCTTATTGGGTTCTGTTTTGGTTTGGTTTTCAGTTTTTTCAGGAACTTTTTTTGGTTTTTGATGGTTGTGTTGGGGTGATGGAAGTGGAAATATTGAATGGCAGGGCCTTTTGGGAGAGGCAGCAGCAGAAGAAGCAGTATCAGGTTTCAGTGTGGTGGCAGTTGCACAAGCAACAAGAGGAAATTTTCAAGAAGCAAAAGAGTAGTAAAGAACCATCAACAACCACCAACTAGTAATAAGCATAAGTGTACATCTCCTTTAAAAGCTGGAACAGGAACAGGAAAAGCACTACAGCCTGAGTCTGGATCCTCAAAGGAATCATCATCATCATCACCCTCATCAATACCAACTTGTCAATTCTTCAAGACATGTAGAAGCAGAAGAAGAAGTAGAAGCAGAAGCAGAAACAGAACAAGACTCACCACATACAAACAAATACAATCAACCACACTTCCCTCCTCCTCCTCCTCATCATCACTATCTGGTTACTACAACACAACCACAACAAGACCAACATTTCATTCCAAGATTAGGCTTAGATTCTTATATACATAGACATTCACAACCCCCCCAGCAACCCTTTAAAAAACGCTCCTTTTTCCCATTATCATCACCCACTTCTTCTTCTACTTTTTCCCCGGAACCTGGAATACAATATGCAAGAAAGATGGGAGACACCCACAACCATGCGTCAAGATTGGGGATAAGAAGCGCTGGAGGCGAGATCGTTGAGGTCCAAGGAGGTCACATTGTACGGTCCACCGGAAGAAAAGACCGCCACAGCAAGGTCTGCACTGCTAAAGGTCCCAGAGACCGCCGTGTTCGTCTCTCTGCTCACACCGCCATCCAGTTCTACGACGTTCAAGACCGCCTTGGCTACGACCGCCCCAGCAAAGCAGTCGATTGGCTTATCAGGAAAGCTAAGGCTGCCATTGACGAGCTTGAAGAATTACCTCCATGGAATCCAGAAACGGTGGCTGCAACTGCAACTACAGCTACCACGAAAACAAGAAACTCTCAACCGAGTGAAACGAACGAAGAAAGAGAGTTCCAGTTTCCGAGGAGTTCTGGAGCAATGGATGTTCAGAGTGTTCAGATGGTTGAGAATCCGAACCACGGGTCGAGCTTTCTTCCACCATCTCTGGACTCTGATTCGATTGCTGATACTATCAAGTCGTTCTTTCCAATGGGTGCTTCAGCTGATAATCCATCTTCATCTATACAGTTCCAGAGTTACCCTCCAGATTTGCTATCAAGAACGACAAGCCAGAGCCAAGATCTACGGCTGTCGCTGCAGCCAAATAACATTCTTTTACAGCACCAACCACATTCTCAAGCTCAGGTCTTGTTCTCTGGAACAACCCCACTTGGGTATGATACTTCTTCTGCTGGGTGGTCTGAAACTGAGCATCACCACCATCACCACCCAGCAGAAATTTCCAGGTTCCAGAGAATGTTTCCTTGGAATAGTGGTGGTGCGGATACTACTGGTGGCAGTGTTAGTGTTGCTGCAGGTGCTGGTGGTGGTGAAGGCTTTATGTTTAATTCACCACCCCCTACGCAGCCGCAGCCGCCACTGCAGCC
Source organism: Bursera palmeri (assembly GCA_026225775.1). Lineage (NCBI taxonomy): Eukaryota > Viridiplantae > Streptophyta > Magnoliopsida > Sapindales > Burseraceae > Bursera > Bursera palmeri. The sequence continues at coordinate 8,934 of JANKKB010029276.1, read as the reverse complement.
GTTCTTCAGCGGCCAAAGCCAGTCGTTTTCTTCTCAGAGGGGACCCCTTCAGTCCAGCAACACGCCTTCAGTTCGTGCTTGGATAGAACAGCCTTTCACTCTTACCAACGACCATCACAGTCATCCACTTACACAACAAACCATCCATCCATCTCTGATATCCGGCATTGGATTCGCCTCTTCTGTTGGCGAATTCTCTGGATTTCGCATTCCAGCACGAATTCAAGGCGAAGATGAGGAACATGATGGCATTCACAATAGGCCATCCTCTGCTTCCTCCGATTCTCGCCATTGAAATTGATTCACCTCAAAGCCAATATCTTTCCTCTCTTACAGGTCCAAACTTCAATACCCACATCACAAGTTGTTGTTGTTTTTTTTTTTTAATGATTATAATCCACCTCTTAATTTTTACTGATCCTTTCAGGTCTTCTTGATTGTTTACAAAGAGATTGATTAGGAGCTGTGTGATGCATTGAGGACCAGGTAAGAATAAGAGGAGAGATTTGGTTCATTTTTAATTCAATGGCCTAAACCGTGGGAAGAAGAAGAAATCTTTTGATGGATTTCAGGTTTTTCGATCCTCGGTTTGTTTGTTTAGATTTTAAAACTCAGTTGATTATGTTTGTGTCTTGCTTTTGAGTGGGCTCTTTGTCTCAGAGCTCAACTTTCTTTGCTTTGTATTGGTTTGCTATTGCTTTGATATTACCAGAATCAGACTCTTTTGTGTTATCGTTCTGCTTGTTTTCGTGTTTCCTCCTATTGGTACTCAATTTAATAACTATCAAGAAGCAGACTGGGTTTGTTTTAATTTTGATTTGATATTTTGCCCAATTAGAACAAACCCGATCCGTGGATTCTGGCACTGTTTCTTAAATTCTCATGAAATAGGGATACTACTAATCAACTAATATAGAAAATTTCATAGTATTTTCACGTAGCTCAATCATATGTTATTATTTCTCTGCTGATAACAAAATGTGAGAGAAGCAGATTAAGGTCTTTTCCTTTGTTTAGAAATGGTCCATTTCTCATTAGATGAAAGAGAGACTTGTTTTTGTGATTGTTTTGTTGCTTTACTGCTTTTCCTATTGAACACTTTCATGCCTCAACAACTTCCTTAAACCTGCAAAAAGAATTGAAAGAATGCTGGTCTTTTACATCTCTATCATGCTCATGTTTTCGGGAGCATAAATTGAGAAGTCATTTTCTGTGAACAGTAGGAGTTGCCGGGGAAGAAGTGGTCTAGGCTTTTTCCAGAATTTCTTCTTCTTCTCGGGGGAGAAAAAAATCTAAATATTTTCCTATCTTTTCAAAGTTTTACTTTATATTGCTGCAACTTTTACCTAAGGCATATCTTGAATGTTAAGAGTTCTAATCTGGAAAGTAGAACCCAAATTCACCCTGTTATTGATAGTAATATGCTTTTTATCAGAACTTAATGCAGAGAAGTCATTCTGGTAGAAATCCCAATTACCAAATATCCTAGCGTCTGAATTCTCTCATAGCCTCTGTGAGTAAAGAGTTTTAGAGCCATTTTAGATGCTAAATTGTTAGATTTGTGATGGAAAGAGGATATATACTTCATTTACATGTCTTAAAGCTTACTTTAGCATAAAGATATTAGGTTGTGGAGGAATCTAAGATCATGTTCTTGTAATCAATGAGCAAGTTAGATAAATTTAGAAGGTAGACCAAGTGGGGCTAAGTGGAGTACATCTGCAGGAGGAACCATGAAAGGGGAATGGGATGAACAACACAAGTTCAATTATGGAGAGAATACACAGATGGATACCACCACAATATGATACTCTGCCATCTGTAAATGGTCCCCTACATCCTGTAAATCTCAGTGCCCAATAAAAATCTATCAAAGTCTAGCTGGAAACTTTTATTTTCTGTAGGAGAAAAAAGAATTGAGAGAGAGAGAAATTAAAAAAATAAAAAATGAATCCATTTGGGCTTAATTCAGTGATGATGACATTTGCTTTATGGTGGTTGGTACTTCTTTATAGTTGGTTGCAGAGTTTTACTCCGAAGCCCTTAATAGGTTACATAAAAAATATACAAGATATTTTTGTTGAATGCTACTAAGGAAACTGTACAAAACCTTTAGCAACAAGAGGGCCCATCATTAGTGGCTCAACGTATTCCTTGTTTCTTCAATGAAAGCAAATACAATATTGGGATTTGGCAGTGTTACAAGTATGCACGAGAAGAATATGTCCATTAGTGCTTATTTAATGAAGTATCTCATGATTTTTTAAAAAATTACAGAGATCATAGCTATAGGGTGAGAGTGGATGTGAGATTCTTGTTGGGATGTAGGTTGAGGTTACCAAGAAATCTTAGACAATAAATTAGTGTACGATAATCTAAACATGATGTACAAATAGAGTTGGATCAATATACTTTTCATCTTCTTTAATCAGGTCTGAGATAAGATAAAAATAGTAAAGATGAAATATAAAATTCTTTCCCTGCCTGTGGTTTTGCTATACCACAGCCTACTTTTTGACTCATTGATCCCATTTACAATTTGGATCCTCGTTGAAAGTACACTAAAAACTTGTCCTGATTGAAAAATCCAAGTAATTGAGATTCAGCATTTTCCATCAGCGGCTACAGGACATGCACAATTGTAAACAAGTTTCAACCATGACTTCGAAAAACCAATAAGAAATAAACGCATGCTTTCTGTTTATATTTACAGTGTAAACAATTCTGGAAACAAAGCAATCCAAATATTATATAAAGGTGTTTTCTCTTTATTTCACGCTCTACAATACATGGCAAAAAGATTCACACCAATCCAGAGCAAAATGAGAACACAAATACAAAAGGGGCCACTCAATTGCGAAGCTATTATTGAGTCTCTTGGGCAGCTTGGTTTTCAGTAACTTGGTTGGGTGATTTTTTTGCTTTTGTGGTCTTATTCCCAATTGATGAAGCAGGTTTAGATAGTTTCAACTCTGGCTGGTTTGTGAGGTTGTCTCCATCGCTCACCTGGTTGGTCTTTACTTTCTTTGCGTTGATGGCCTTGACATTAACCCTGACCTCCCAAGGCCGAGCAGCAACCCATCGCTCCATCCAGCTCCAACCCCAGTTCTCTTTGCAAATACTGTAATAAGCCTGCCCTAGATACTGGCTAGAGTTTGCCCTCCACTGCAAAAATAATTTAGTACATGCATAAGTCTTTAACTAGTAAAATAAGATGGTAATGGTTTCCACAGAATGCAGACCTGGTGAGAGAATGCATATGCCATGGCTCTTTCACGCTTAACTGCTGCTTCTTCTCTCTGGTGTATTCTGGAAAGAATTTCCTCCATGGTTTCAGAGCCATTATGCCATTCAACCTGTTGGCGCAAGATAAAGAAAGTAAGACTATTAATTTGGTAGCAATTATATTGCCTACAAAGTTCATTAAGAAGCATCTCAATAATAAATTTGGCCTAGAGTAAATGCAAAAGCTACTGCCTAGTGGGCTAACTACACCAAGCCACCTACATTAATTACATGGTGAGGATAGCTAACTATCAGGGTAACAGTTTGTTTTTCTGAGAAAGTCGGAAAGTTGCAGGTACAATCAAGGCTGGAATCAGGTTCTAGTTCTACTAGTAAATTAGGCTATGATACGAAAGCTATAATTTAATTAATGCCAAGAAAAGAGTCCAGCACTACTTGTACCTCTAAATCATGAAGCTTAGCCTCTAGCTTCAACTGATTTTCCAGTTTCTTTTGCCTGATCCGACCTTCCACCACCATGCAGAGTCTGCGATTTCTAATATGTGCCTGGATATTGCTCCATGTATGTATTAAGCCTAGTGCAGTTGATGTTTGCTTTTGAACAGTCTGGTCTTGAATCAAGATATTAAACCTCCCTGTGCCCCTTAGACGGCGAATCGACTTTCTTGCCTGCGAAAATTAAAGATAAAACTACTGTAACAATAACGTGAAAATACTCAAATTGTTGTTCTATGTTGAAATTTTCATATTCAGGAAAAAATACAAAAGTACATGTATACACATCAAGGAAATATTGAGGACTAGAAAAGAGATTCTAAACTACATTTAATAATGGAAATATTGAAATCTGACTAGTCGTATATCTTTAAGGCTAATGAATGAGTTGTCGGCTGCATCGGTAACTTAAAAGCAATGGGAAAACTTATTATTTGTTCGAAGAAACTGTAGATGACATATCACCAACTGCTCAGTGAGAAAGAGAGATCAAATCATTATCAATCCATGTCTTGCACGAATTACCAGCCACCCATCTCACAATATGTTTGCATAAAAAATGCTACTTCTTCGTAAAGCAAGAAGTAAACAACTTACTACAAGTAAAGGGCATCTCAAATTCTCAATCTACTTACTAACAAGATCAATGAATTTAAAACTTCTTAGGGTATAACACAACTCATAACCATTAAAAGCAAATGCTCATTCAGAGGAGTGAAAAGATGCTAAGTGTCTTAATTTAGGTGGGTCAAAAGTGGCCGAAAATGATGCTACATGGACATACTAGTATACTAAAGTGTGAGGGAACTACCCTATATGCCCTGAAAGCTTTTTGAATCCGAGTGGCAGCTTTATCTTCGAGTGACTTTCTAGGAAAGCCAGGATTACTAAGCGATCCACCGTTGGGGAGACTATTTGATTCACCAGGAGTCTGAAAATCCCCATTCTCTCCATTTGATTTTTCAGTAGCTGAATGCACCTGTTTAAATTAAGTTGTCAAAGCCATTCAGAGGTGGTTAGTTGCAGAGACAATATGAAAAATATAACAAAAGAAGAGTTGTATAGCAAAGAATAAATAAACGGAACTAAGATTATGTGATAAGTGAAATATTGTTGCCATAATAGAAAAGCAAATCAGTTAAGGAGTTAGATTGCCTGATAACTGATATCATAGTTTGGATGCAACTTTGTGCCATATTAAACCATTTATTTGCATGCAACAAGTTGTCTTTTATTATATTTAGTAGCCTACTAAACAGATGGCTTACAGAGTCGTAGAATTGCTACCAAATTCTATAAGCAAACTTAAAAGGTAACATGCTCCAGAGATTCTAATTCAAGCACATTCAAAAAGCAAACAGTTTTCTAGGATTGCAATGAGAACTCGGCCGATGGTGACAACATCTTCAATTGTGGTGAACCCCATAGTAAGAAAAATCAAAAGGGGGAAGTGCCTTAAATGTTGCTCTTATATAAATATGCAAGTAAACTTGGGGGTTAGTCCAGTGGTGCAAAATAAATTAACATTCGGAAGATTTACCTTTCCTTGTTTGTGCTTCACTCTTTTTACACAAATTATTGACCTCAACCAGTCCCCTGAACCCATTTTTATTGAGATGGGTACTGAAGAGACGAAAATAATGAACCTGGTAAGAAAATATCAAGATTAATTAGATGATGACCTTAAATATGAGCCAAAATGAAAGAAAGCTAAACAAGCAAGCAAAGCATCGGTTGCCAGCCCCAGGGCGCGTTACTTTAGTTTCAGAAGTGAGTTGCATAAACTATGGGTAAAATGAATAAAGTTTTCATCAAAATCTGAAAACTGAATGAGGCTCAACAAATTTAACAAGAGTCTTGTTATCAAAATTGTCTCAGGCTGGTCACAGAATTAAATTGAGAGAAATGTATGGGCAGTTCAACCTTTGTCATACCAACCTGCCAAGCAAACAGGCTGCAATCGAAACAAGCATATTATTCTAAGCCAATGCACATTGCAGAATACTTAATAATAAGTTTGAAGAAACTAAAATTTCCAAACATGTAGGCAATATTTTCATGGCATATGAACTACATACAAGGTAATCCAAACTCAATTATAAATTGAAAATAGTAATAGTAAATTTTCTAAAACAATGAACATTGCTCTAAATCTACTCTCTAAGGCAACATCTATTCATCAAAAAGTCATTGAAGCAATACCCGGTTGAAGCAAAACTCAGACCAATTAAGAAACAAACAATGGGTTTCCACTAGGATGAAAGGGAATTGATGAACATACAAGAAAAGAAGAAGCACATGAAGCTGGTAGGTGTTGCGGGAAGTGGGTGAGTGTAGTAATAAGAAGTAATCTTAGATTGCAAGAAAAGCCACACACAGGAGAGAGTGTGTGAGAAAGGCGCATGGTAATGATTCAGTGTAAGCACACCAAACTGACATTTCAACTAAACTGAAGCTGGTGTTTAATCTTTTGGAAGATCAACAGTCAACAACACAATACAACACATTCATATACAGAATCAGAAGTTCCATAGATGATTAAAGAAATTAAACGCTCTCAAATCTTAATCAGTTAACATAACATTAAAAGTATTAGTGTATAGTACAAAACTAATATTGACTAGTTAACATAACATTAAAAAGTTCCATGATGATTAAAGAAATCAATTAGTGTATAGTACAAAACATAATATACCGTACAAAAATTAAAGTAATATTGACAAAAAAAATTATTTAATATATTGAAGTTATGGTTCCCGTGGGGCTCGAACCCAAAACTGATGATTAAAGCCCAAAAAAAAAAAAGAATATTTAATATATGGTCCCGGCGGGGCTCGAACCCGCGACCTTCGGCTCATAAGACCAACGCTCTAACCAACTGAGCTACGGGACCATACATGTTAGCTTGTTGTTGAATATTTTACTAAACAAATTTCAACCAAATCATTAATCTATGATTTCTTGCTACTTATGACACAAAATAATGGGTTTACTTTAAACGAAACGTTCTTAAAGAATTAAAGAATTAATCAATTATTAACAATGTATAATGAATATCTAGTCTTATAAAAAAAGGTTGGGTCCTCCCTTCAAACATTAAATCTCATACTAAATAAATGGCAATATACTACTATATTAAATGCGTTTTCTTTAACGTACAATACCACACTTGTTATATATAATATAATAATATTTTATTATAAGTATCTCATCTATATAAAAGTTACGGAAGAGATCTAATCCTCTTAACTTTCTTCCATACCTAGTTGTTATGGAATCTCAAGGTATCCAAGCTACAAATGGATAGATTTTACTAATGCAGCTTTTTCTATAATCTTATACTAGGAAATAATTCATATATTTTAACAAACGTTATCCCAACATTTAGTAAAGTCAACTAGAGTTTAGCTTAGCAACTCTAATTTCCAAGCTGCTGCCTAACCTTAAAGGCTGCTCTAATTGACCAAAATGCATGCCTTGATCACTTAGCTTGCAAGACTCATAAAAGTGGTACATCTCCATCACTACTCACTTATTATTGGCAACCAGCTTTGCCAAATATATAAATCTATAGCTTATGCTATCTAGCAATCCTGATCTTGTAAGCCACAACTACTTTTCCATCCCCACTAAAATTGATTGAGGTGAGGTTTCTCCTTTCCTTATAAAAATATTGAACTAAATTTGTTTACATTTCAGCTAAAAGATGTATATTTAGGTGGTGGACATTGACATTAAGATGGTTTATAGCTAGGATTAGGAATAGGGTGAGGCTATTTGCACCCATATAAATACTTTAAACGTCCGATATTTTTATATGCATAATAATAAAATTTTAAAAAATAATTATTTCTTTGCACACATTTTTTAATACCAGAGATACCCTTCAAGATAAAACTAATTATCTTCATTCCTCATCAATTAAAGCTACATAAAATTAGAAATCATATCTGGATATCTTTTTAATTGACTGCATTAATTAAATTTGCAGAGTGTTTCTACAAGATATCAGATCTTGATTTAAGCTATCATCTGAAAAATAGAACTGAAGTTATATCAGTTTGAGTGTTCTTGAAAAGCAATTGAGATTTCATCAAAGACATAAACAGAAAAATAATATGAAGGTTAGAGGATTTATCATCTATTTTTATTTGTTATTACAATTTATATGTATTGTGATAGATTTTTCTTGAATTTTGGTTAAAAGAGATTAGGGTTTTGTTAGAGGTTGAAGATGATGGTTTGACATTTATTACGTGTCCTCAACAGTAAACTACAATAAGTATTTTAAAGATAAGACTTATTTTTAAGATATCGGTGTTCAAAGCTATTTCTTAGGTTCGAATAGCCTCACCCTTAGGAATATTATTGTTTAAAGATAATTCACGTTTTTGTCCTTTATTTTCTTATAATTTGACACTTTAACAACTAGATTGCTCGAATTCTAGGCAGTATATGATGAAGCAGTTTAGAAATCATGTTCCAAATTCTCTCAATTCAACTGGGAATGGGAAGAGTTTTTTTATTGTAATTTTACTTTTATCGTCTTGGTGACAAAGAGAAGGCATATTGAAAATAATTAGAAAAATATTATTTTGTGAAATGAAGATAAGGAAAATGAGTTGTGAATCTTTTAAAATTCAAGGACATAAAATATGCCTCTAAAATGCAGTTTTATGAAGATTAAAATAACAATATGAAAACATTACTAATTTATATTAATAAAATTTTAGAAAAAGTATTAATATAAAACTTGTTTTTGAAACATTTTGAATTTAACTTTTATTTTGAAAAATAAATTTTATATTTTAAAATCTATTTTTTGTTAAAATACATAAAATAATTTTTTATTTATGTGAGAGGAAAAAAACACTACAAAAATACTCGAGCACGATCTTATATTGACCAGACAATCAAATCTTTTGAGGCCCATGAATGTGTACACACAGTTTAGCCCAGTGGGCCCAATTAACTTTAATGGCTTCACCTGAATTGCCATTGTATGAAGATGTAATGAATCCTAGAACATCTTTGTTTATATAAGTTACAATCCTAAACCAAAACCCCTCGCAACCTTCGTATGATCAGGATTTGATTCTCGTACCTCTTTCTATAATAGATTAAAGTTATAATAAGGAATGTTAAAAGTTGCAAGATAACTAAATGTAACAAAATTAAATATTCAACTTTCAA